>JAHRHJ020000601.1:0-61462 GCA_019776745.2 Taxus chinensis
CATGTGCAAGAAAGATGCATTTCTTAGGATTCAAAGACACTCCAAACTTTCTACACCTCTGAAAAACTTGCCTGAGGTGAAAGAGATGGTCTGCAGCATTTTTTGAGAAGATAGTAATGTCATCTAAGTATATCAGTACTGCCTTGTTGATCAAGCCTTTGAATGCCATATCCATAGCTCGCTGGAATGTTGCTCCGGCGTTTGACAGTCCAAATGGCCTCTTCTTGTAAGAATACGTGCCCCATTTGGTTGTGAAGGCTGTCTTGAATTGGTCTTCCTCCTTCACCATAATTTGATTGAAGCCTGAGTAACCATCAAGTAGTGAAAACCTTTCTGATCCAGCTACAACCTGCAATATATTGCTCCATGGAAGGGAGTGGGTAATGGTCCTTGAAAGAGGCTCTATTCAAGTCTCTGAAGTCAACACACAATCTGATCTCTCCACTCTTCTTTCTGACCGGAACTAAGTTGGCAACCCAACTAGAATGCTTGATTGGGATTATGATTGCTTGACTCAATCAACTTGTCCAATTCTTTCCTCATGACAGGCTCCATGTGTGGATTGACTGGTCTTTGTTTCTGCTTGACAGGCTTAGTATTTGGATCCAATTCGATGGTATGCTGAGCTAAGTTGAGATTGAAACCTTTCAAGTATTCATAGCTCTAAGCAAACACGTCAGAGAACTCTTGACAATAGCTATATGAACTCGCACCTTTCTTGTTTAGTTGTCATCCTTCCAATTTGCAATGGTTTGTTCTCTTCTACCAAGATGGATACTGAATCCTCTCTCTTGACTTGAATGTTTGCTTTCTCCTTTCTAAACTGATCATTGGGGATTAAATAATGGACTCCAAAGTGATAAGTCCCTTGGGCAGCTTGTTAGTTCTCAGCTGTACCACTTGGTCACCATACTGCTATTCCAATTTTTCTTGATTCTTAGCTGAGAAATTAGCTTCTTCCTGCAAGAAAGCGGATGATTTGCTAGATCATTTTCAAACACTTGCCAACTGACATTGTTATCCGGCACTGAAGGCCTCACAATCACATGGATGTTTGGTTGTACTCTTGTCTTGTTGAATACTTTCCTACAATGTCAAAGGCTGCCCCTACTATTGTGAGCCTGTCAGCAACTTGATTCTCTTTTCCTAGGAATGGATTTGATGCCAAAACCCTCAAAATATTCCTTGAGGTCCCACACCCTGTTCTTGTAGCACTCTGAGTAGATCATTTCTTGGTAGCATGCTATCCTCTTGAATTGATTTACAATCAATTCACTATCCCCAAAGACTTGTAAGTTATTTATTTTCTCTTTTGATTGCCCAATGCATCCCCTTGCACCAAGGCTTCATATTCAACAGTGTTATTGGAGCATGTAAACTGAAATCTAAAAGCTGAATAGTACTTTACTCCTTGCAAGGTGAAACAAGCACGTCTCCTCCTCCTGCACCTTGTCTACTCCTTGATCCGTCAAAAAATAGCTACCATACCTCGTTCTCATCCTTGTGGTTTGGCTTGGTGATGCTAGGAATAGGCTGATTTTCTTCGTGTATACAATAGACCCCCTAGCACATATTCTTCTACTTCTTGATAAGGATCAAAAGCGTGTATCTTGTTTTCCCATTCATCAAGAGTTAGATTCAAGATGCTTCCAACCTTAGTGTCAGCTTCATCAGAGCTTGAGGTGATCTTCTTGATCAAATGCTGAGCAATTGGCATTAATTTGACTTGGAGTGTAAGGTTCAATATGGAAGTTTACAATAGGATTCTGACCTGGTTGTGGCTTTGGTTCCATACCTCATTCTAAACAAGCATGTGTGACCAATCAGCAGACAAATATCCTCCAATCTTGGCTGTGAAGTCCCTTGAAAAGCATAAAGGGCAAAGAGTGGTGGAAGGTCTATGACTGATACATCTTGTAAAACAACCACGTTTGGGACATGCATGCAAGGTAAGACTCAAGTTTTTAATCACTCCAACTGTTGCTACTGCTGTCCCATCTAGCTGCACTACTCCCTTAGTTGGATATTGTTTCATATTGGAGCCCTAGCTGATCAGCTATTTGTTTAGGCATTACTGAGCTACTTACCCCAGAGTCTATCATGTAATTGTGCACTAGCTAATGTCTACCAATGATCAATGAAACATAGAAATGGAGGGGGTTTCAACATTTTACCTTGCTGTCCTCCATGATTTCCCTCAGACTGGGCAGCATTTGTAAGCACTTTGTCTTGCCTTTGTGAACCTGCTGATTTGAAGTTGACCAGTCCTTCATGGCAGCTTGTAGCAGATCTCTTTGGCCTGGGATGGATAGGGATTTCCCACATTGATATGTTTACATTTGTCTTCCTCATCTGATCAATGATATTGAATGGAGATGAAGTATCTCTTTGTTTTCCCTTGGTTTACACATTCACTCCTTGACACATGGGCAGCAACAACTAGTATTTGAGTTGGTCTAGGGGCTGTTCTTGGCTGCCCTTGTGCATTTGAAGCTTGAATTTTGCTTGCCAATCATTTGTGGAACCATGGAAGGTTGTGAATTGGTTGGACGCTAACAGCTGTTCTTCACCCAAAATCCTCCTTTTTGACCTTGTGTTGGCTGCAACACCTTGAGAGACTACCTGGTTCATGCCACAAAAATCCTCTGCTTGCCAATTTACCAATGTGGTGTCATTTGGGGTAGGATTTCTATTGGAATGTTTCTTGTTGTTGGTTGTTTCCTTGACTACCCTCACCCTCCACACCAGTAGTTGTCACCATTAATGCTTGGATTAAAAGCACCATTGATAGCACATGGATTGGTTATGAGGTTCATTGCATGGGAAACACCAATCGTACTCCTGGGCAATGTTGTTTTGTGTTGGCACCAATGCCTTAGAGGCAGATATGGAATTTGGATTATAGGGTTGAAATGGTCTATTGGACAGGAGGCCTTGTTTGATTCATATTTGCAGCTGGATTAGGTGGCCTTTGTGGTTGGTATGGCTGCCTGTTAGGCTAAGTTTGGGGTTGATAAGAAGGTCTAAAACCTTGAGCTTGTTGCCTCTTGAGAGTAACCAGCTCATTACCTAGGTTTTCCAATTGCTTCATGAACTTCTTGAAGCTCATTTGGGGCACTTGGAGATGAAGTGGAAGCTTCATTTGAACTCTGATTTCTAGGAGTGGGAGAAGGAGCCAAGATTAGGTGCTTGATTGGTGTTTGGGCTCTCTAAACTTGGAAATAGTGGCATTGGGAGGTCTAGGGGCAAGTTTGCTAGTTTGGAATCAAGACAATTTTCAGCCCTAATGGCAATGCTATAAGCAGCATAGGGATAGTTATGCCTCCCATGGACTGAATCAACATAGAAATATCAGAATTTAAGAGCTTTGAGATAGTAGAGAAAAGCACCTTCTGTTGTTGGGCCTGACTACCATTAGGAATTCTCTCCTAAGATCTTTGAAATATGAAGTTGAAATCGGTCAGCTGTTCATTGGGAGCTCTCTTGATGGTTGTCAGCTACTCCAAAAGAGACAAGTTGTCTCCTTTTTCTCCAAATTGATCTCATCAAGTGCTATACACAGCTGATTCCAAGTTCGTGATAGAACCAGCTCCAAGGATTCTAAACCATTGCAATTCTTTCCCCTTGAATGAAGACGCCTAACAACTTGACAGCTACTTGCATCTCATTGATTTTATGGATTACACAAAGGTTAGCAATATCTTTAACATGATCACCTGGAGTAGTTTGATTTTCTCCAGTGAAGTATGGAATGTTCTTCAAGGCTGCAACTAGGAATTGGATGTTGTGCATTGAGGAGCAAGTGGGCTGCTACCTGTGAAGTTGACATAGGGGTTGTACTGGTTGTGCCATTCTAATTAGTCTTTAAAACCCTTGTATGACTGAATGAAAGGCCTACTGTCAGGTGGAGGAGTCGAGAGAGTTCTGTTTGGTGGAGATGGAGACCTTTTGAATCTTTCTTCCTCTTTTCCTTCTTCTTGGAGATAATTGCAGGTATTCAAATGGACACTTCTTCTTCTCCAACTTTTGACCTTGTGGTGACTCTTCTCATGAGCTTTTCAGGGATGCATTACTGAAACTTAGTTGATTCTTCCCCTCTGGAGTCGCCAAATATGTAAAAAAATAGCTCTTTTCAAGCAAGAAAATTGTAACATATGCACATCAACTTTGCTGTAATAAAAAAAAATGAGACCTCTGTCCCACCGGGCATGCCAAAACTGTTGATGCACCAAATCACAACACCCTTGGATGTTGATCAGATTTCCAGGTTGATCATACTAGCATCCAGTGTGATTGAATAACATTGAATCCTTTCTCCAAGTGTGGGACTTGCAAGAATGAGAAAGGAATCTCCAGAGAAAGGCTGGTTCCTATTCCTTTGTTCAGATGCACACAAAAAATGCAGAGGGTTTTACTCAAAACCTAATCTAACTCTGCCAAGGAGATAGGGTAAGAAGATGCATAAAAATAAACCTAAGCTAACAGAGGTGATGCACCAAGGAATGAAGAACACTTATGCTTTGCCACATTAAACACAGACCATGTCAAATGTGATGCAAGATCATGCACAGATAGCAAAAATTTTTGCAAGTGAAATATCAAGAGGATGACAGTAATGAACATATGTAAGAGGGTTAAGAATTGCAACAACATACATGCATTACTATACTGCTCAAAGGATCGATACAATACACTAAAAAATGGCCAAGAAGCAAGAAACGATTGCATTATAGTTTTAAATGGGAGGTTTGAAAACTCCATAAATCTTGCTTATGCCAACAGAGAGAGAAGGGAGGGTGCAAAGCATAGGAATGTTCGACCCAACAGAAAGAAGCCCCTCTTTACAATATATAGGAAGAATGGAGAGAGAAATAGAGAGAGGAAATTCAGATCTACCCCAACCACCTCTAGGTTCGCATTTAGTTTATCTCATTATGGCAGAAGTGGCGGGTTTTGACAAAGCCGCGGTTTGCCTAATAAAAGTGGTGAACCGTATGCTGCATTAAAACTGGTTAGTTGAAACATCAGTTCTGGCTTATTACCACGTGCCAGAGGACATTTTCTTGATTTTCTTTCTTCCAAACTGAACCAAAATGAAAGATTGAACATAGGAATCATGTAGAGAATTTCACCAGCTTTCCATTGATATAAAGAACGTGAAAATCTGAGCTTTGGATCGAAAGTTATGGCGATCTGAAGATTTAGGGCAAAAAACAGGCTAAAATGGATCGGCGAGAAAATATTTGAGTTTTTTCCCACGCTCTGCCACTTGGATGACATGTGTCAGACGCTGATTCATCCATGGGTTCATTCTCTGAAAAATTCCTTTCGGTCCTTTAAACTCAGGACACGTGGCACTATTTTATTGGCTTTCGGGCCTGAGGAGCGCATTTCTTCCTTCTGACACGTTGCACGTTGTGATTTGTTGGCAGCTCTTTCGGCTCTTCGTGTCCCTCACGTCCCTTTGTCCCAGTTCGGCCCGAACTACTTGGGACAAATATCTCTGAACCACTTTGACTTTTCAGGCCTCCTTGTTCCTGTTTGTGGCAAAGACATGTGGCAAGATTTCTCATTTGCTCTCGGGCTCTTTCAGCTTTTCGCAGTCCCGCGTGTACTTTTGGCCCGGATGTCCCAAACGAAAGTCCTCTGTTTCGGCCGAATCGGCCGGTCCGCGTCCTCCGCATACTTTTGTCCCAACTGATCCTGGACTGTCTTGGGAAAAATATTTACGAACCGCCTGAAATCGGCCGGTTCGGGTAACTTGCATCAAACCGGCCAATCCGCTTGTCCCGCGCCTACTTTTGTCCTAGACTGTCCCAGACTGCAGGAAATAAGACTTAGGCAATTTCTTCATTGTTTCAGCTGGTTCGGCTTTTCGCGCCCCGCGCGTCCCAATGTCCCAACTGGGCTCCTTGTGACTGATCTCAGGTGGCTTTTCAGCCGATTTCGCGCCTTGACGTCTCAACTTGTCCTGAAGTGCTGATCCTGGGCTAGGACTTAGCCGATTTTCTCTGTATTTCTGGCACCAAGCCTGGCTATCGGCAAATTTTTCACATTTTTAAAACTTGCTGGGTTTTCTTCTTGGACAGGAGAGTTAGAAAGAACCCAATTTCTTTTGGACCGCCAGAAACATGATTTTTTGCCTTGAATCAACATACTTTCTCGGGATTGAGTAATCTGATGCATGCTTATCCCGAAAATTTACACCTAGGGGTGAATTTTGGACTAACAGTCACAATTTTCAGGATTATTTCTGTGATTGACCTAAAAAGTAGGATTGCCTTTCTGCAAAAAGTAAGGAATGTTCAAAAGAGTCGGTATTTTACAATAAAGTTGGGGTTTTAGAAATTTATGACATTATAAAAAAGTCAAGGATTTGTGAAAAAGTCTCAATTCTTCAAAAGTGTTGTCAATTTTTGAAATCTACTTAAGCCATTTTTGAACAAAGTCTAGATTTTTGAAAAATTCAAGATTGTTGACACAAAGTCAAGATTTTGAAAAAGTTGGGATTTTTGAAACAAATCAGGATATTTGAAAAATATGGAATTTTAAAAAAGCTTGTGATTTTTGAAAAAGTAGTGACTTGTTTCTAATAAAGTCAATATTTTCATGTCCAAAATTTGAAGATTTCATAAATAGTGCAATGTTTTTTTTTTAAACTTACATTTCAAAATATCCTTTTAAAATTTGAAATTTTCAAAAAGCTATAGACTTTTAACAAAAATTCAAAGTTTGCAATAGTCTTGATCTTAACCCAAAATAAGGTATTTTGAACAATCAAGATCTTTGAAAAGGTATGTATTTTGAATAATCAAGATTCTAGAAAAAGTTTGGATTTTCAAAAAAGATATGATTTTGAAAAAGTTGGTACATTTTGAAAACTCCAAGATTTTTAGAAAGTCATAATTCATTCTTAAATGTTGGGATATACAAAAGGTTAGAATTTTTGAATAATCCTGACCTTTTCAAAATCAAACACTTTTTTGAAATCTTGACACTTTTTCAAAGGATCTTGAGCTTTCGAAAATATTAAATTTTTGAGAATTCAGTGATTTTTGAAAACAGTTACAATTTTGAATAGTAGAGATTTTCCAAAAATTGTATTTTTGAATTAGTTTGGATTTGACAAAAAGTCGAGATTTTTGAAAAAGATAGCTATGGTTGGTAAATAAACTAGAAATTTTTGGGGAAAAGTCTAGATTACTTGAGGAAGTCATGATTTCAAAATCAAAGTCCAGGGGTTTTGGACAAATTCTAGATTTTTGTAAAGTCTAATTTTTGAAAAAGTCTAGATACTTTGAAGAAGTCGATGATTTTTACAAAAAATCAGATTTTTTTTTTTAAAATAATGATTTTTGAGAAAGTCACGATATTTACCAAATTGTGAGATTTTAGAGCCAATCAACTGGATATTAAAAAGGCACAATTCTTATATCCCAAATTGGGAGTTTGAATAATTTAGATTTTCTAAAAAGTTTTAATTTTTGACATTAAGTCATGATTTTCAATAAAAAGTTGAGATTTTTGAAAACGATGGTAAATGCATCGAAAAAATCGCAAATTTACATGCAAATTCAGGATATTAAAGAAGTTGGGATTTTGACCAAATTTGTGATTTTGGAAAATTCACAAATCCCCTTGAAGAAGTCAACATTTCAAAGGTAATCCCCCCCATGGGAATCCCTGAAAAAATCAAGAATTTCACACATAAGTTAGGATTTTTTAAAAGGTCAGGTTTTTTGTATTCTAAATTTTTGAAAAAGTCTATATGTGATTAGTCTACAATGCCCCTAATGTTTGTTGTGATATTTTAACCTACAAAATAGAAATACCTCCTTTGGCCTTGTGGGCCATATCAAGAACATCCAAAATAATATAAATAAAATTCACAAGATCATCTAGATATAGGAATCACAACAACATCCAAGCTAACCAAGAAGATCATTTGTAATTTATACTCAACAACTATATCATCATCAAATAATTTCCATTTTTCTAGGTTTACTCGCAATATCCAAATATCACATGTCCTGAATAACATTCATAATATAACCATGTCAAATAGTATATCAACATCCACATATCCAAAATGTCTCTAATAATCATCATGCATCATAACTGAATCAAGATCAACAGTAATCCATGATCTAACATCTAACATCATACTATAATAAAAGTCCATAATCATGTCCATAATATAATCAACAATATCATGATCAGTATCAAAAGGTGTCAAAGGGAAGTGGTCACTACATCCCCCTCCCCCTAGACTCGAGTTCCTCCTGGAAGTCACTGGAACAAATGTGGAAACTCAACTCGTAGCAAATGTAGCATCCTCCCATGTAGCTGTAGTCTCATCATATATGTCCCACTGCACTTGGACCTAATCAACATCTCTGCCTCAAAGGCCCAGGGTACTTTGCAATTTATGATGCGAAACGGGCTCCACTATCACCCGCCCCTGGTCTTGCACCTACAATGAGGTCCAATATAACACATGAGAAGGATCTACAAACATATCTCCTAAGAACTGAAACATGAAACACATCATGTATGTGAGACAAGCTAGGTGGCAATGCTAGATGGTAGGCCAAGGGGCCAATACGCTTCAAGATCTCAAAAGGACCAACGAATCTAGGAGCTAACTTAGAATACTTTTTCATAATGGATGGGGCTCTTATTTGGCTTGACATGAATAGAACACCTTCATTCCCACATCAAAACTATAGTCTGATCCTATGCTGATCTACATACTTATTATGGCTGTCGATGTGCCTCCTACAATCTCTTTCTTATCAAAACCACATGTTGTTCTATGTCCTGCATAGCAAATTTGGTCCAAGAGAAACCATGTCCTCTAACCTGTCCAACTAAGAGGTGTCCTACCACTCTCTACTATACAAAGGCTGAAAAGGAGCCATGCCTATAGAACTCTGAAAAATTACTAATTGTAGGAAAAATCCACCAAGTACAGGTACTCTTCCCATCTAGACTTCTGATCCATCACATACATCATGAGCATATCCTCTAAAATATTGGATTCACTAGCTCTATTTGTCTATCTGTCTCGGGGTGATATGTTGTGCTGAAGTTGATTCTTCGTCCTGAGGGCATGTTGTATAGTAGTCCAGAAATGAGAAGTGTACAAAGGATCGTGGTCACTAATGATCTTTCTGGTGGAATCCCATGTAACTTGAAAATCTCATCCAAGATATACATCATGCCACTGCACTAGCCGTATAAGTGGTCTTTACTAGAGAAAAGTGATCCAAATTTTGTCAATTTATCAACCAGGACCATGATGGCATCATGGTGATATCTCAACATCAGTAGCCCAACAATGAAGTCCATGGAAATGGTGTCCCACTTCCATTTTGGTTATAGCATGAGGAAAAGAGAAGGCAAGCCTAGAAGCCGATGCTCAGGCCTTCACTTTCTGGCACTCTAAATAGTCATGACACAAACTAAGACCACGTCTTTGCAAAGTCCTCTCCAGTGATATAACTATCTCAAAGTAGTGTGCATCCTCTTCACCCCAAGATGGGACTGAATAGGGTGTATGATGTTCCTCTGTCAATATGTCCTTGCCTCAATCCTTCATCTCTGGGAACGTAAATCTGACATCTATGTCAGATAAGGCCATCCATCTCTAATGAGAATCCATCAAACTTCCACTTGAGGGGTCTATGAGACTCAATCTTTGCTCGAATTTTAATGTAAAAGCTATGTCAAGAAGAAGCTGCTGAAGAATCCTGCTATGTAAATTTGTGGCCCACTGAGGTTGGCCATAGCCACATGTCTCTGTCATGCTTTTGAGAGTGTCATACTACCACAATATACTCCTTTCCTTTTACATGCTTTAATCTTCATATCATACTCACAAAGTAACTCCATCTAATGCCTCTAATGAGCATTGAGATTGGGATACATGAAGAGGTGCCGAAGACTCAAATGATCAGTCTTGAGTGTGAATCTCCTAACCAAGAAGAAAGTGCCTCCATCGAACCAAAGTCGTGCAAAAAAAATACCATAAGCTAAAGATCATGAGTCAGGATAATTAAGCTCATAATATTTGAGTTTTGTGAGACTTCAAAAGCCACTTTACTTTACCCTCCTACATCAACACACACCTCCAAGACCTACTGAATAAAGCATCCGTGCAAAACAAAAAACTGACCCTAATGGATTCGACACTACAAGAATAGGTGCTGTAGAGAGGCATTCCTTCAGTGTCCTGAAGCTCATGACTCACACTTGTCTGACCAAAAAAATTTCTTCCCTTTGCTGTTGAAGGGAAGTGATAGGGTGTGCATAATGCGTGAGAAGTCTTGAAACAAAATCTTCTATAGTAACCTACCAATCATCACAATGAAGCTATGCACTACCCGTCAGTCATAGTAGTGGGTGTTGGAAAATGCATGATAGCTCTAATCTTAGCAAGGATTGACGGTGATACCTTCCCTAAAAATGATATGACCCAAATACTGCACCTCTGTCTGAAAGAATGCACACTTCTCCAAGTTCCCGTAAAGCTGTCTGCTCGCTGAAGACACTGAAGGAACTTGGTGAAGGTGGCCCTCGTGCTCCTCACACGTACGTGAGTAAATCAAAATGTCATCAAATAAGATGAGCATGAAGTGATCTAAGAAAGTCCTAAATACCCCATTCATCAAACTCATAAATACTGTGGGGGCCATTAGTCAAATCAAAAGGTACCACTGTCAACTCATAGTGGCCATATCACATAACAAAAGGTGGTCTTATGAATGTCCACCTCCAAAATCCTCAGCTAATGGTAGCCTGACTTAAGGTCTATCTTAGAGAAAAACTGTGGCTCCCTTCACCTGATCGAATAAATCATCAATGTGTGGAAGGGGATAACAATTCTTGATTATTACGTTATGTTCAGATGGCGGTAATCAATACACAACCACAAGGATCCATCCTTCTTCTTTACAAAGATCACTAGTTTAACCCAAGGGGACACGCTAGGATGAATTAGGCCGTTCTGGAGAAGGCCTTCAAGCTAAAACTTGAGCTCAAAGAGATCAGAAGTAGTCATTCGATATGGTGCTCAAGAGATTGGATCTACTCCCGGAACCAGATCTATATGAAAATCAATCTCATGTGGGGGTGGTAACCCCGGGAAAGCTCCTCGAGAATATACATCTACAAACTCTCTCAAGATGGGATGATCATGTCTAGTCAATGGTCCACTAAACCCATCCTCTTACCTATCCACTGATTGTGACATGGAATACCTCTGACAACCTCGTCGCACACACCGCTTAAGCTATATAACAGATATGGTGTGAATAGAAATAGGTCTCTTAATCCTTGATATTCACCGACTCAACTCCCAAATCATCTACACATGATATAATCTTATGGTAACAATCCATCTTGGCATCTGTGAGTCAGATAACCAGTCCATGCCCAAGATGACTCCAATAAGAGCCCAACAGAAGGATATGAAGATCTGAGGTAGTGGTGAAAGGTACCAAATCTACCATATACTCCTTAACTAAGGAGTCTACAGAGATCTTTGGCTCTAGAAGCCATCTTAACATCCCAACTATGACCCTACCTAACTACCACAAGCCTACATTGCTCTACTAAAGATGGTGTAATAAAATAATTAGAAGAACTAGAATAAACAAAATGGAGGTAGGAATGCCTCTAATGTTACCTGCAGTCTCAATAACTATACTCTGATGCTCTGCCCTGGTGGTTCTCGACCACTGCATACATCCTGTGAGTGTACATCCCATATAACCTAACAGTAGGCTCTGTAGATTTGTGTCTTAACCAATGTTATTAGGGTTATGTGGGTAGTCTCTCCAAAAATGTCTAGTAACAACATAACCAAAACATCCTTCTGATCCTCTCCAATGAGTAGCACCTCTAGTATACAGTCTAGAAGTCTTTGTTGTGGATCCTGATGATCTAGTAGTGGTTTTTTGTGGCCTCTACTGGAAAGTTCCCATTGACTAATCTCTAGGCCCACCATGTGTCCTGATGGGACCCTTAGGAGGAGGCCCCATAATCTGACCTCTTTGTGAATCAAATCTCTATGGAGGTCTATAACGTGGGTGGGACTACTGTTGTTGTTGTTGACTACTGCTGGTGGTCTAAATGATGACTATGAAGAACTCTTTCCATTGGTGTTATGTAAATAATGGTGAATTGAGATTCAATAAGGGATATATCAGCTTTAAAAACAATGAGGTAAGGGTTGTGATACCTTTGACAGATGGAAATTCTACGCCATATGTTGAGCCTCTAAGTGAGGAGGACTTAAACAGAGTCTATGTATGCGTTATTCAGGACCCAGAGGTCAATGAGCCATCAAAAGAAGGCATCCTACAGTGGGAGGATTCTCATTCTATTAGTGATACTATGAGTATTGCTTGTGAAAATTGGGCTCATGGTACATATGAATTAGTTGTGTGTGAGGTGAAAAGTGTGGTTACATGCAAGAATGGATTTCATTTAATTCGACAAATAGGTAGCACAGTACCTTGGTATACATGGATAGAAGATATTCCTACCTTTTTAAAGGCCATGGAAACACAGTGGACAGGTTGAGGTAAAAGGAGAGATATGTTAGTATATACACTGCACGGGACAGTAGTGCACTGGTGGGTAGTCCACAGAGATAATCTTATAAACTAGGAAGAGATTGGAGTCACTTTGTCTACTAGGTTTATAAGGAACAATGCACCTATGCAAATCTACACTTATCATGGTGATCAACTTGTTCAACATCACATTCAACAGTGTGAGAGACTCTGGACAGTAGGACAGGAAGCATTACCACCTTCACTCTGGGTGCATAGATTGTATTCTACGCTACAAGGATGTGCACACACTTGGTATGTATATGCATAACTACATCGAGAAACTAGGAACTAGCAAGATTTGACTGCATGAATGATCCAGACTTTTGACTACTTCTCGACTAAACCTCCCATAGATGAGGAGTTAAAATTTGTCAAGTGTTTAACTATGGGAGATATTGCAAAAGCAGAAGAGAATATTCAGGAATTATTTGGTGAGACAGATTCCAGAGCATGTTTTGAAAAGGAAGAAGAAATGGACTCCATATTACTTGAATGCACTCACCTTGAGAAAGAGAAAGGAAATATGGTTTACATCATGGATGACGAGGAAGTTGAGAACCTAGATATTGAACATTCACAAGGGGTGCGTGAAGTCTTGGACAGTGCAGACAAGGATATATGTGCCTACCACAAACCCATGAAGACAAAGAAGGTGAATATAGGTTCAAAGGCTGAGCCTAAGGAGGCCATAATTAGAGACTACTAGTTAGACCCAGAGGTAACAAAGATCATCGAGTTACTCAAGGATTATCAGGACTTATTCCCTCGATGGTATCATGAACTTAAAGGTGTGCATGAATCACTTGGGGAAATGAAGATCAAACTTAAAGGATGGTGACTACATGGAGCCAGTTAGAAACAAACCTTACAGAATGAATCCTAATTTACACGAAAAGGTAAAAGAAGAAATTGATAAAATGTTGAAATATGGAATTATCAAGCCCCTTGATGAGTCAGAATGGGTTAGCCCAATGGTGATCAGTATCAATAAGGACAGATACGGATTAGGATATGTTTGTGGACTATAGGGAGCTGAATGTTGCATGCATCACAGATCCATTCCCTATGCCATTCACTGAGGAAATACTAGAAGGAGTTGCAGGGCGTGAAATATATTCCTTCACATATGGGTTTTCTAGGTATCATCAGGTTAGGATTGCTCAGGAGGATCAAGAAAAGACAACATTTACTACTGAATGGGGCAGTTTTGCCTATACTGTGATTCCCTTTAGATTGAAAAATGTGCCTGTTGTATTCTCATGCATATTTCTTTAGGCATTCAAAGATTTTATTCACAACTTCTTGTAGGTATACCTAGATGATTGGACAGTATATGGGCTTGTCAAAGATCATTGTGAAAATCTACGCGTAATGTTTGAATGATGCTAGAACAATTGAGTATCTCTTTGAACATAAAGAAGTGCATATTTGCTACGCCATTTGGGATACTGTTATGACATATAATCTGCAAGGAAGGTTTACTGGTTGATCCAGCCAAGGTTGCAGTAATTTTAGGCCTAGAAGTTCCTATCAGCCAAAGTGAGGTGTGTGGATTTCTGGGTCATACAGGATATTATAGAAAATTCATAAAAGGGAATGCCAAAATTGTTACACCCTTGGAAGAATTACTGAAGGGGAAAGGTACATTTTATTGGGGAGAACCCACAACAATGCACGTTTGAGATATTAAAAGAGAAACTTACTACTGCATGCCCATTTTATGCTTTCCCTCATGGGATAAACCATTTCATGTGCATGTGGATGCCTCTGGCATGGCCATTGGCATTGTGTTAGCTCAACCTGGCAAAGGTATTATAGATCATCCAATCTATTTTGCTAGTAGGAAGCTTGACTCCTGCTGAATGGAATTATACAACTATAGAGCACGAAGCTTTGTCAATGATCTATGCATTGCACAAGTTTTGACAGTACTTATTAGCAACACCATTTGTGTTTTATATAGATCACATGGCATTGAAGTACTTGGTAAACAAACTCATCTTACAGGGGCGCATATGCAGATGGGTGCTCCTATTTCAAGAGTTTGACTTCACAGTTGTGGTGAAGCTAAGGAAAAGCAATTCTAGACCAAACCATTTATCTAGAATCAATTCAGGAGAGGATGCATAGACAATTGAAGAAACAATGTCAGATGCACAATTATATAGGTTACAATGCACACCCATGGAATTAGAGGATCATTGTTATTTTTCTTTGAGTAGGTATGACACCAGAAGGAATGAAAGCATTAGAAAATAAGAAACTTGCTATATGCACGGCACCATTTATGTTAATCAGTGGTGACCTCTACAAGCTAGGAAGAGATGAAGTATTACGTCGTTGTGTATTAGAGCATGAGCGCAAGGATATCATGGAAGAAGCTCATGGTGGTATTGCAGGAGGCCATTATGTAGGCGATGCAACTACTCAGAAGATCCTACTTGTTGGATTATGGTGGGAAACATTGTATAAGGACTGTAAAGAATATTGTAAGGTGTGTGATCATTGTCAGCATCTTAGAAGACCAGGGTAAAGAGATGAGATGCCTTGAGACCGATTACTAGTACTAAACCATTTGAGAAATGGGCCATTGACTTTGTAGGACCTATTTCACCAGCCACGCACAGGACTGGATCGTGCTATATCATTACTTGCATAGATTATCTTACACGGTGGGCAGAAGCAACACCTACGAAAGGACTGTAAAAGCTACAGACAACTAGGTTTCTATGGGAGAATGTTCTTACATGATATGGATGTCCTTTAAGCTTGACAAGTGATAGAGGTACACACTTTTTGAATGAGACAATCAAGATCCTATTATATGAGTTTATGGTTGTACACCATAAAACTACACCCTACCATCCTCAAGTAAACGGAACTGTTGAGGCCTTCAACAAGATTTTGAGCCAGACTTTGACAAAAATATGTGATGTTGGAAGAAAGGATTGGGATGAAAAAGTGTTAGTTGTTCTTTGGGCATATAGAACAACTTACAAGAGATTGAACAAAGCCACACCATTTCAGTTGGTGTTTGGTGCGGAAGCTATTTCTCCCTATAGAATTTATGTTACCTTCTTTGTGCATTGTGCACACTAGAGGTCTAGCTGATGAATAGGCTTTAGAAGAGAGTATCAAAAATATGTTTCAACTGGATGAGCACTGAGCCATAGCACAATGGAGTCAGAAGTAAGAAAAGGTCAAGCAGAAGGCATGGCATGATAGAAACATAAGGGATAAGAAGTTTGAGATTGGACAAATGGTACTTCTTTATGACTCAAAGTTCTTGCACCATCTAGGAAGATCTCAAAGTACATTGGTTGGGGCCATATGTTATCACTTCTATACTTGAATCAGGTGCTTTCAGTTAGAAGCACTTGATGGAACATGGATACCCGGTTACTTTACTGGGATTAGGTTGAAGCCCTACTATAAATAAGTCTTCTTGGTGTTTATAATAAGTTAGTATTGACATTTAGCTTAGGTTTTTAATTCTTTATTTTCCTTAATGTATTTCTTTCATTGTCACTATACTTTGTCAATTTAGTTGTTGTTTTTGTGTAATAAGCGCACTTGTGCATACATGAAGCTAATTACTATATGAATAATGTTTAATGCATAGAGGACTGCACATACTTTTAGTGTGGGGTGGTTGTAGTTATCCAAGAAAAAGACTGTGGGAATTGAAAGGTGAAAGGAATAAGCTGCTACGGGTGTGCTTTAAGTCAAAAGAAGATTGCTTCTCAAAAGTGACCAAGGATGGAGATGAATGAAATAACAGTATAACGTGAGGTAAGTAGAGGCCATGATAGCTACCAGGAGAAGGTACAGTGATGAGGTACTCGGGCGCAGGGGTGCGCACTGAAGAGAAGTTTGTGACCAGAGGGTAGGAAGGCGTGCTAGAAGGTTATAGTTGGGCGCAAAGATGTACCAGTGCGTGAATGAATGGATTTGGTCAATGAATGAGGGGATATTTGGTAGGTGAAGGAGAAATAAATGCATCAAAATTTGAAAAAATTATATAAGGATGGGATGCAGATTCATTTTTACCATTGCAACTAAGAGTATTTGAATGGAAAGAGCCAAGTGCGAAGATCCGAGTGATTGAGTTAAGGTACGAAGGGTTTGAAACCAAGCATGACAACCAGATATTATATGACAAGAAGCTTTCATCCCCAGTGGTGAAGGGTTTGAGTGAATTAGGAGACATACCCAAAGAGTTAGGTTATGAAGTTTCCACCTAGGGCATAATTGAATCAAGCTAGGGTTTGATTCACAGAGTTGTAGGGAGGTGAAGAGGAAATCATGCCTAAATCCAACAGGTGCAGAAGAAGGCATATTTAGACAGTATCAAAGGAAAAATAAGAGGATGATAAAATACTTGAGGAGACAGTTGCAAAGGATGTTCAGGACATAGAGACACAAGTCCCAATTTTGGAAGCTAAATTTCCTAAGAAGCGAAGGTTTAGAAGAACAAGTGGATAGCACATTCCACCCGCCATGGGGTATGCAGAGAGAATGTAGGAAAAATTTTTCACACCTGCTTCCAGAATAGCACGATAGCGACAGAAGGATTTATTTAGCACACTGGGAGTTAATGGATGAGGATATGGTGAACTGTACACACTCAGGAAAGCAACTATTATGGTCAATGCACACCCACATGAATGAGCCTGAATTTTGATGTGTGTGAATATTCATGTGTTTGAGACGAAATAAAGAAGGCACTCCAAGCATTAGACACATGACAGTAAAGCCTACTGTCATGTCAGATGAGCAGGTCAGCAATGCATTGGTGAAATTTTGTACTGAGGTGGCTAGAAGAAACATGGACAAAGCTTGTTCCATGATCAAGCATGTTGTGTGAGGAGTTGAAGAAAAAGGATCACTTTAGAGATAGTCACACATAACATAGGAAGAGGGACTTCATGTAGAAGAAGAATGAGGTGTTTATCAAGCATCGCAGAGGATATTGGGGACAATGTCATCAAAGCAAGGCCACACTTGGAGGCCAAGGTACCACAGACATTTCCTTCAGCTAATACACTATGTCGGAAAGTTGGTGGACTTGGTACTTGAAGATGAAACTTTAGTGTATGCAAAGTTATCTAGAAAGCTAGAACAAGATGTTGAATGAGAGAAAGCATCTATGATGAGTCAAAAAAATTGCATCTTATGAAGGGTTGTTGCAAGAATTACAGGAAGTATTGAAGTAAAGTGGATCATAGCTTTAAATACAGTATGCATAGCTCCAGAGGCACTTCATCAACATCAAGACCCTATGGAAGAGAACAATGAGGTCCTAGAAAGTGATGAAAGATGAGACATTGGGCCGATGCATGAAAGATTTCGTCAATGGTTAAACAGAAGCGTGAGGCCCTGAGCAGTAGCACAACTGAGACCGCAGCTTGAAGACTTGGATTGTGGAAGAGCTTGGAAAGGACATTGTTTACATGGTTCAGAAAAATGGAAAGTAGAATGACATCAATGTCTAGTGTTGTGTTAGTTCTGCAAAATGAGAAAGGAGAGATTGCGAGGGATGAGTTGGAATCCATTGCTGTGGACATCCCAGAAAAAGAAGAGCAAGCACTCACTGAATGGTAGGTTTTGGAGGCCGAAATAAAGGAGGAGTATCCAGAGTTGATACTGCAAACTGATACAGAGGAGGTTTCCTCCTAACCTCATAGAAATTATTTATTTTTCTGCATTCTTTCATTCTTATTTTTTTCCATTCTTCTATTCCTTACTTCAATTATTGGAGATACCCATTGTCAGGATGACAATGAGATTAGTGTGGGGTAATGTTGATCAAAGAATACATGTCAAAGATCACATAAGGAGTCCACGTGGGATAAGAAGACCCAGAAACAAGGGTGTGGAAGGACAAGAAGGACCCATGCATGGCAGGAAAGTTTAGCTTTCATGACTTAGCTTATTTTGAGCATGAAGACTTATTTTTAGAAGGTGGCATGCAGAACACACCAACGATGCAGGTATGTGTGCACCATGTATTGTCTATCTTTGGAGAAGCGGATTGAAGTGTTTTGCATGGAGATGAGCTGAGAATAGAATTGACACTTCAATTAACTGTAAGAGGACTATAGATAGCACTTACATATGTGGCTATGCTCTGTAAATGACGTGTGGCTATCAATAGCATGCGGCCTATTTCTGGAATAGATAAGCGGTGAAGGGAAAGTCCCCACCCTATATATATGATGTTAGGTACATAGTAGAAAGTGTGTATATGTAGTGTGTATGAATGTGTGAGGATGTATGTGTAACAGAGAATGATGGGTAGAGTGTGAAGTGTGCATATACGCATATGACTGAACTATTGTATCAAATCCATATGCGCATTGGTATAGATTGACAATACTGTAAGGAGATTCTATATTTATTAATAAATGGAAGATATTGGCTGCATCTAAGTGTCATTATGTGTGTAGTTGAGTAGTGCATGTTATTAATTCAATCATAATTACTGTTTAAACTTGTTCTTTCATAGATCTTAGGGTAGCATGTATTGTATAATGATGGCTTAATTATGAATCTATATGTTTCTTCCTTCATCATGTTAACATCCTATTACAGAAACCCTAAAGAGGGAGTTGGTACCTTTGCTCGCTTTCAGGTGAGTGCTCAGGGAGTTGGTACCTTTGCTCGCTTCAGGTGAGTGCTCAGTCTAGGCTAAGTGATGTGTCAACGTGACTGGGGTATTTATTTTGTAAATTCTAAGTTGCATAAAGTACCGTCACCCCATGGGGTATCACAGCCATTGGAAAAGGGTAAAATCTTGTAGCATACTGTAGAGTTTAAAGAGGTAGAAAATGAGAAAGAAAGTGGAGGAGACATTAATAACCAAACACTTAAGGTATCTTCAATTCTAGGACCTCCAATGGAGAAGGATATTAAGAAAGGAAAATAAGATGAAAGTGGTGTTGATACAAGGAATAAATAATAGAAGACAACTTAAGATCATTTGGTGATTAAAAAGATGGCAAAAGTGGAGAAAGTCTTTCTACAAGGTTTTTCTCCTGAATATCTCGAGAAAAAATAGAAACAATTATACTTCCACCTATGGAAGTGATTGGTCAGGAAATGGTTGTCCATTCTAGTTGTCAATCTTCTTCAAAGTAAGATTTTTCAACTTGGTTATCTACAAAAACACTTCCCATTCTAAGGAGGTGGTTAATTTAGAATAAATGGATCTTTGATTACTGAAGAGTATTAAAAAGAAAGGAAGAATATCCAAAGTATCCAAATTGACCTCTAAATTGACAATTGAACCTTCTGGAAATAAATTTGTTGAAGCATCTATGCCAACAGTTGGAGAGAATAAAAAATAATTAACTAGAGAAGATTTGGTGATAACCAGGGAAATGTTAGTGCAAATTCACAGCACCCCCGAAATGACTTATGGATTTTATTTTCTAAGGCAATGTCATTTGGTGTGAATGCACAACATTGAGCTTTCCCATAGTTTGGGACCTTTGCAAATGGGGAAATCTCTCCATAGAAGGATGGTTCCTCTTCCTAAACTACCTACCAAAAAGCTATTCCAGTGCAGGAAAGCTAATCTAATCCTAATCTAACTTCAAAGGAGACAAAGAGAGGAAGAAAAAAGAAAAAAAAAAAGCCTACACTAAAACAGTGATACACCAAAGAAGGAAAATGTTGAACATCTTATCAAAACTGCCATGGAAACAAAGAGAGATGAACAATGGGAAGGATGGACAAGTGCATCACAGACCCAAGGATGGATTTCACACAAAAATGTTCTGAAATTCCATGAACACAGCTCCAAAACCTGCAATAGACATCCAAACATGCACAAATACCTACAATGAAGAGAGGAAAGAATAAAACAAGAAAAATGAGCAAGGATGGACAAATGCATCACAAAACATGTTTCTTATTGCTCAGAAGTTTGCATAAAACATCATTTCACTAGTAAGAGGAAAAAAATACCATTACAGATCATGGGAGGAGGTTCTAACTCCATTTTCGACCCTATGGAAGAAAGGAAGGGAGGGAAGACAAGAAAGAATGAACAACCATTTTACAAATGATCCAAAACTGGCTTTTAACCATCGAACATAATGAAAGAAAGGTGAAAATGTGGGAAAATCTGATTTGCAACTCCAACCACCGACAAGATCCATTTAAAAACAACCTAAAAAATGATAGGATGGATGAAAAAGCTCATATTTCTATGCATATACTTCACAGACCAAATAAAATGACCCATACTTCATTAATTTTAGTGGTTGGGGTCATTTCCTGTGTTTTTTTGCATGACAAAGACATTTTCCCATTTTTATCCCTCAAGTCTCCATAAAAAATCAAAATTAAACCCTTCATCATGTAGGGTATTTTAAAATATTTCCAATGATATAAATAACATGAAAATCTGAGCTCGAGATTGAAATTTATACCCCTCTAAAGATTTATGGAAAAAATGGCAAAAAACATACTCAAAATTGGGTAGGCGGGGGTCAAACTTTAAAATTTTCCCTTTTGGAAAATTTTCCCAAAAAACTCCACACCTCCACCTCTCTGAGACATATGGCATCACCTAGTTTGCTCAAGGAATCGTGGGCTCAAACTTTTCCTTTTTCTTTTTGATTTCACATTGGGAAAATTTCCCAAAATTTCCTCGCACCCCACTCTCCCAGTGACACGTGGCACCTTCTAATTTCTTGGGAGAATGTGCTTCAACTTTTCCTTTTGCACTTTTTTGTAACTTTGGAAAAAATTTCCAAATCCTCCCACCAGCGTAACTCCTACCACTGATAGGACACATGGCATCATTTTATTGCCTGGCGGGGACTTAACCAAATTTTTCTCAAACTCCCTTGTGAGCTCGTGGGCTGATTTTTTCCTTTTGTGCCTTTTAGACAAAAGGGATAAGTGCCAAAAACTCCCTCGATGCCCACCACTGAGACACGTGTCAACTTCTCATTGGCTGTGGGCCTGCCTAGGTAAAATTTACATTCCAAACTTCACCGATCCTTAACTTGCAAAATACAAGGAGTTAGGAGGACTTCCTTACCTTTCTGGAAAGGAGAAGAAAAAAAAATCCTCTCTGATGAAGCCATTTCCAAAATCCTTTAAATTATTTGCATTGTTTTAAAATTTTATTTGAAGAATATGGAAAGAATGAGGGCAAGTTAGCCAAAATTATTAGGGGGCTCATTTTGGATAACAGGTACCCCTAAGAGAAATGACCACTGAAGGATTGAAGCAAGACACAGTTACATTAATCAACAAACCTTTTCTTAAGCTAAATGAAGAAAAAGGAAAGAATACTAAGATGAAGCAACATACATCAAATCTTTGTGATATGATCATGAAGGTTATGAGGTCTTCAATGCAGCCAGTGCTAACAGGAGAGTAGGTGAATCCTCAAGTGATCAAAATAATGGAAGAGGCTGGAGATAAATAAAATTCTATAGATTAATGGGTGAATAACATTACCAAAGTATCCATAGATTATTATAAGGAAGTACTTTTAAAAATAGAAGAGTGTCATGAAAAGTTGGATAAGTTGAAGAATTTAAAGTTAGAGGCTGACAATGAATGTGGAATTATTGAGGTAGAACTTCATATTTTGGAAGAAATAGAATCACTCCTAGGTAATGTCTTGGTTAAGGATAATATGGTACTATAAGGATATTTGAAGAAAGGAAAACAAAAACATATTATTCTCTCATTTAGGCAAATTATTCTTAAGCATATAGTTCAAAAGATGCAGCTTTTGAAAGAACAGGTCGAGCCAACATTGGATGAATTGGATGATGGAATATATCATTTAAAAAAGTATGAAACTAAAAAACCTCTAAAAGACATTGATGAATTCCTTTAGTTACTTTAGAAATAAATAAATAACACCATCATTCCTTTTATTCATGCATACTTGGAGAAATTTTCAAAACTACAAGAACATGTTTATTATTCAGGGTCATGTCTTGGGAAGGTTACATGCTACTGTAGTATTTTGGAAAAGGAATCATTCACATTGGAAAAAAAGAGATGGAGGCTACTTCGAAGGTAGATAATGATGTAATCAAATGCATGATAGATCAATATGCCATGTACCGGGAAAATAGGAGGAATGCATATGAAAATGAAACTGAAGACAAGGATGAGGAAACGAATAAGGCCATTGTGAATTTGGAATGATTCTTATTCTTCTTATTTTAATTCTTGTTTTTCTTACTCTTCTTATCTCTACTTATATTCATTATAAGACTTTAGTAACTCAATGGTTAATCACTGTTACTTCAAGTTGTTTGATAAATTCAATTAATTGGTCGTAAATATGAGTCGGTTATTCTAGTTTTAATAGTAGAACATTCCAAATTTATATGTGGTATGTAACGAAGATTTTTTGGAGAAAAGTGCTCAACCCCTAACTATTTTTTTACTTAGTCATATATTGAAGTATGATGGATATTGTCTCCTTGTAATTTACTTATGATAACTACAAATAGAAGAAGAGACCTATGGGTCAAGGGATCTATAATTTTTTGGATAAATGTTGCTTCACATTGTACATGGTTTTTACATACTTTGTGTTGAAATAATTAGATGTGCATATTGTAAATGGTTGAAAGTTGAATAAGAAGAAAGGAGGAATTTTGTAGAACTTTTGTCCACTAAAGTCTTACTATGCAAGTTTTGAATGATAATGGTAAACTTTGTGTTACCTTTAGATTTCATATGAGTATGCTTCTTTTCATTTTCTTAAATTTGTAAGAATCATTTAATATTTGTTTATTTTGTGTGACCATAACTCACTCTAATATCTACCTATTACTAAGCACACTTCTTCCACAAAAGATATTCTTATTTTCCACATTCCTTTCTTACTTCTACTAGCAATCATTTAATCATACAATTGCTTACTTGCTGCAAAGTTGTTTAACTATGGTTCATGAGATATGAAATTAAAGTAATACCCTAAAATTAGTTTTAAAATAGGCCACAGGATACAAAAATAAATCACACATGAGCCTCACCATTAAATGAAGGGGATTTATCCCATGAATACCTAGGTTTTGTGTTTAGTTTTGCATAAAATCTAGCCAACAGACATGCAACCTATGAATGCATCCACAATGGTCAACCATGGCCTTCCTAGGATGATAGGATATCCTCCTAAACTTGATTTTTTTAAAGGAAAATAAATTCAGCAGGGTATTCCAAAGATTCTACCACCACAACTATGTCCTCAAGTACTCCTTCATGTATCACTACTGATCTATCTATAAGTTGTAAGACTGTAGTAGTTGGACTTAGTCATTCCATTTTCATATCATCCATAATTATACTTTTCATGTAGTTAATGCCTTCCCCCAAATCAATCATAGTGTTATTTATTGTTGTGTCATTGATTGTAATGTTTACCAAAGGACTGCCTCAGTCTATATACTTAGTAAAACTGGATTCCTAAACATGATATCAGCTAGATGTCTAATAACTTGTATAGTGGATGGGTCCTTCCTTTTAAATATTTTTTTTTAATGCATATATCTTTAACCAAATTTTTTTAGATGGTAACATCCTTGATGGATTAAATAAGTATTGACACAAATATCTCTCAGTTGACTGAAAAAATTAGAATCAGATTCTGATTTGAGTTGTCTTCTTTTCTTGTAATCTCTCTAGAAATGGTGGTTCATTAGCTTACAATTTACCCTTACTAGAAATATATTTAGGTTGTTTTGTACCATCTTGCAACATGTTTTCACTTTTATGTGGATCATTCTTGAACAACTGTGGTTCATCTGCAATATCTATAATGGCGGGTCCACTTGGTGGGGGAAGTGATCTTCCTGAGTAGAGATGAATGTTATTAACATAAATGGAATAGACAGGGTATTAAAATGGTTTAGTGGAATAGGCTAGATGAGAAGCTTTATTACCGGGGTTAGGATTTTGTTGAGCTAGTATCTGAGTTACATTTGGTTGAGAGCCAGGTTGGGAATTTGGCATCAGAGATTTTTTTTATGGATAAGGAGGTTATTGGTAAGATTTTTGGTAATTAGGAGGTGGGTCATTCCATGAATTCCATACTCTCCAAGGATGCCATTATTTTTGTCCTTAAAATAAATATTTCCATTTTTTATGGTATTGAATAGGTTATGGAGCCTAATATTGCTATGGATTATCCCAACGTGGGGGTTGTATATAATTATTACTAGCCTAATTATGAAATGATGGCATAGGGTCTTGTGACATACCTCCTTGTCTTGGCACCAATAGTTTTATTTGAGAAACAAAGAAGAATAACCCATCCTCTATCTCTAACTTCTTGAATTCAGGTGAAGCCTCCCTTTACTTTGCAATGTTGGCCAATCCTCTACATCTGCAGTCATATTTCTTCGTTCTCCATGTATGGTAGAAATATTTAAGTGGTTCCTCTACATATTATCTTTTCTTCTTTTCATGTAAAGCATCAAGTTGAGTGGCCATGTTAGTGGCAATATCTTACTTCATGTTCTTGAACATATTAACAATCTCTAACTTGGATATGTACCAATTTGTTTAGGTAGATGATCCACCTCTTGATCTTACATTTCTTATTTTATTCATGGTGGCTATGGATTAATTCCTTTAGGCTTAACAAATCTCGTTAAAGGTAGTTTTTGAAATGTCTCTAGCTCCTATCATATCTAGAGCATCCATGTCCTCCTCACCGAGTATCCTGAAAAAGATTAATTTGAGAGATTCAGGAGGTATTCGTGTGTTCCTTTTCTTTTGAATGTAGAATAATAATATTTCTAGATAGTCTTTCAATGGTTCATCCTCCTTCTGTTCCATTTTTGAGATTGCATCACCTCCTCTACTAATCGGTTTGTAATATTCATGTTACTTAGTGAGACACTTATAATTCATTTTTTCCCAGGTGGTAATGGCATATCTCCCTAAACCCATGAACCATATTAATGTTACATCCTTTATTATAGCTAGGATTAACTTTTGTTTATGTGCATCATTCGTATAATCATAGCTCCTTCATATAACATCAAACTAGAAAAAATTGTGTCTGGGTCTTCAGTCATGGATCCATGAAATTTAGGGAAGGAAGAGGGAGACATATTCTTCATAGAAATAGCCTTATAATTTTTGTAAATAGTAAACTCAAAGGTAGTTTCCCTATCTCTTTGCACCATGACACATGAGCTAATAGGGATAGGATCATAGAATTCAAAATGCAAGTTACAAATAGAATCAACTTTAATTGTAAACTTAGTCCCATACCTTTTCCTCAAGAAAATATGATACCGATATGAGGAAAAGTAACCTCCCACCTTGGTTGTGAATTCCCTTGACAAACAAACAAAAAATAAAGGAAGAAAATATATAACCCAATATGTCTTAATAATGTAGTCACAAAATCACGTACTTAATATGACAATTAAATTTCCAAGTATGTTGTTTTATATATGGATCTCGCATAAGAAACATATTCACTAGTACCTCATCCCCTAGTCCTATCGTTAGTTTAGTCAGTCATTAACAATAAGTGTCTTACACATTCATAATTTTTATACACAATTCTGGTCATCTCTTAGGGAGTCTTAGTTGTCATTAATTACCTAGATTTCGTCTCTAGTCTTTGACTAGGGTGCCTAGGGAGAGATTAGGGCACCCATGGACTCCCTAGTCCTTATTTTTAGGAACCTGTTGAGCATGGAAAATGAATAAATATTTGAGAAAAATGGTTAGCATGCACAAGAGGCATTAACTAATAAAGGCACATGAGGACACACATATGAGGAAAATAGGGTTAGCACGCTGAAGTTGGATAAGAATGCGCGTAGGAGGAAAGAATGGACATACTGAAAACTTAACTAATTTTGGGATACACATATAAATATACACTTAGAGTAACAACCAAGAAATATTTTAAAGATAATATTAAATCAAGAAGACTTACAGTTCAAGAAATGTTTATTTTGGGATAAGAGGAAGACCAAGCATGACATGCATGGTTCTTAGCTAATAATAGGATATAAACTAGAGTTATCTTCAGAAGAACCATTAATAGAAGTACTTGCATGCTTTTGTATTTGTCTTGTAAGTAGCACATGGTTATTCTTAGCATGTAGCCTATTTTGAGGATGGAGGGACGGTGAAGGGAAAGTCCCCACCCCTATATATATGTATGATCTGCATAGTTTAGGAGGAATACTTCTATGATAAAGTTATGTTGTTGGTTTATGTACATGCATGAATCATGGTGTTATTATTATATATGTATGGAGCTTCTGTGTTTTATGGTAATTAATATAATGGATTTTTGTGGTTGGATATTGATTGTTGACAAATTTACAACTAGTTCATGTAAGGTAAACTTAATCTTGATTCTGGTATGAGTTAATCTTGCATATAGTTAAGATCTAGGTTATGGTATGATCCATTCTTGGATGGGTATTATGGATCTAGAACATTTGTATGATCATGCTAACTTATTTTAAAAGCTTCCATAAAAGAGGGACCTAGTACCCTTGTGCGCTTTGGGTGAGCACTCATTTCTAGCTGAGTGATGTGTTAGTGTGCCTTAGGATGTTGGTGAAATAATAAGACTACATTTTGGTTTTGTTGTCGGGACCTCTTTTCAGTTGTTTTCTAGGATGTTGCATGATGAAGATGTATTGGTTGACCTTGGAAAGTATTGAAGAGTGGTTAGAAAATTTAGAGGAAGAGTATGCTCACAGATTTAGCACTGGACCTGAATTTAATGCAGGCACATGGGTGGAATAGAATCTATATCATGAGTTGTATGAGATGTTCTACATTTTCCCATAGAGTTGTACGAGTGGCTGGTTGCTTATGCATCGAAGAGGAATTAGAGATTTCAAACACTTGTTTAGACGTAGGAAGAATTCAAGGCTTTGCATGATGCTCGATCTAACTTGGACACACATTGTAGATCATTGGTGGGGTGGTGTTCTGAATAACTATATTTTGGAGTATGTAATTTCTACTTATTCCTTTCTAGAGGTGTTTGAGTTCCAATTCTTTCATAAACCCAAAGGATTGTATTTACACAGTATCTCTTTAGAAATTAAGATCTTGATTGTGACCCTAGATTTAGAACATCATTCTATGGCTAGCTAAACCCCACCATGTGTAGGGGAAAGGAGTAGGTGTGGTGAAAGATGGACCTAATAGAAAAGGAAGAGAGAAGAAAGGCATATTAAATTAAATGAGGTGCATGAGAGGGATTTGGAGAAGCATGGCGTGAAGTTACAGAATGAATGGTGTTATGGAGAGAGATGGAAAAGTGAAGGATTTGGAGCTCACACAGAAGACATGGGGCTAGAGCATCTGGAACTCCCCATTTGGGTAAACATGGTAGAGAACCCTCTTTGACTTTAGATGAGAGTGTGTCCGGTGGAGAATATCTAAGGACCGAAGGTGAACATTTGATCCCTCCTAGTGACCTAGCCCTTGTGCTTGGTTTTAGTTTCTACGACAGTCATTAGTAAACAGGCTAATGTGGGCACTAGAGTAGCGATAGATAAATTTAATTTGTAATCAATTTATGGTGTTAATCAGGTAAATTATTCATCTATGGTGGTGTAATTATTGTCTGTGTTATTTGGAGGTCTAGTCAGAGGTATATTTTATGTCATCATCATCAACACAAAATGTGGGCGCGCAAAATGTTGGTATCACATCTGGTAAGTAGTATAACTTTGTAGACCATGGGAGTTTAGTTTAGCACAAATATTGGGACACAAGGAATGCATCCTTTGGTCTATTTCCTACTACAAGAGGGGGATCAGGAGGATTAGGTGGCTCAAGATCTAGTGGATTTGGTGGTTTTGAGAGGTGAAGGAAACATAAGAGGTAATACAGGTTTTGGATCTAGTGGGCACGACCTGCACCAACTCCAGAAAAGTCTATTTAGAGATGTCTCTTTGTCTCCTAAGAATATAGAGGGATCAAAGATGTAAATGACAATGTGCATATGTGTGAAATACTATGGCGTGTGAAAGGGATTACAACTCCAGAGTGTAAGGCAAGTCATTTTGCAATTACTTCACAAGGGCATGCACATAGTTGATACATGAAATATGATATGAACCAGACTTGTGTAGACTATACCGTGTTGTGTGATGATTTCTTGGCAGAGTTCCATATACCTAAGTTTGAGTAGAAGAGCATCAACATGTACTGAAGGAAATCAAATAGGGCATGGCTGAAAGTTTAGGGAGTATGATGCACGATTCAAAACCCTTTTATCGAAGTTATCTTATGACATTCACCCAATTTAGCATGCTCAATGGTTCATTGGAGGTTTGATCACACATTTAAAAAGGGTGACTCTCATATAGGACTTATACAGATCCATGTGAGGCACTTGAGGTAGCTCTGTGTGCGCTGAGGAAGTTGGGAGTGTAGAAAATGGAGTTAGCCCATTTTTTGAGGCTCATATTGCTGGCTATAGTGAAAAGTTAGAAAAAATTTCAGCTAATTCAGCACATGAGACGTGCAATGGTATTTGGTGCACAGATTATGAAGTAAAAGGACATACTAAGGAAAATTTTCCTTGAAAATCAATGTGCGCCATGTTTCTAGACTGTGATATCTATCACTTGGATCATGATTCAAGTAGGTGCCCATTATTGCAACATGTGATAAGGAAGAATGTGTCATATTACTGCAAGATTTGTAGGTCTACCACTCATGATACTGAGAATTACAAGTTGATTGATCATATTCATGATGTCATTAATACCGGTGTACGTCAGAAAAGTATTGCAAATAATTCTAAGGAACAAGGTGAACATCATGAGCATAATCACAATGAAGGGTGCTTTGATGGAGGTTGAGGTAGAGGTCATGGTTACTGTGGAGGATTCAAGGCCATGAGGTTTTGGCGGTGGAAGAAGTGAATTTCCACAAGGAACATGTTATACATGCACATCCCCTGATCATTATAGGTGCACAAATGCCCTCAGAATATTATTTTTTATTTTTGTGGAAAGAACCACAACTATGAAGAATGCCTAGATTTGTATGAACACTTGAGTAAGAAGGGAAAACAAGATAAGGGAGCAAGAATGGTTAGAGTACAATGCTTGTGGAAGATCAGTGGATGTCAAAGTTAGTGCCTGATCCTGAGATGGTACCCGTGTTAGTCACTACACGTGCTAAGGTTGCTTGCATGAGGGAAGTTCCAAAGTAGAAGCCTATTATTACAAAGGATGAGGTATTGCATGAAAAGTATCCAGACCCTACGCATCAGAAGGAAGTTTATTAAGAAACCATGGAGGTGATTAGAAACTTGTAGGGTGAGATACAATGTTTAAAAGAGCAGTCATGGAAGTTGGAGTTAGGAAAAAACAATTGAGCTTCCTTAGAAGGATGTTAACGACTTAAAGGAGAATTGTAAGATGTTACGACAAGAGAACATCATTCCTTTATCAAGGGAATGGTTAAGGGGGAAGATTTGTGCACTGTAGATTTGAGTGTGAAAGAAAAATTTTGCATGTTAACCTACCTCCTCATAGTCTAGATTATGACAAGGAGATCACCTGAATGTTGTTGTTGATGGATGAATCTTGAGTAACATTTTGATTGATATAAGTGCAAAAGTAAATGTACTCACTTTGGATGCATGGAATCAGATGGGGAGGCCACCATTACAACCATCTTCAAATGTGTTGTTTATGGCAAATAGGACTAAATCCATGCCCATTGGAGTCTTGAAAGATGCTACTATTACTATACAAGGGCCAAGTTTACTGGGGACTTTGAGGTTTTGCGTGCTTGCAGAGGTAGATAGTTTTCTAGCATTTCTTGGGTGCCCTTGGTGTTATGCAAATAATGTTGATCTACGACTTTAATAAAGGATATATAAGTTTTGAGAAAAAGGAAGAGTGCACGTCATCATTCCTCTAACAGATGGAAAAGCTGCACCTTATGTAGAGCCTTTGAGTGAAGAGGATTTGAATAGAATATATATGTGCACCATTAGGGATCCTAAAGTACTTGATCCATCAAAGGAAGGAGTTATTCAATGGGATGATGCACAATCTATGAGTGATACTACAAGTGTTACATGTGACAACTAGGCACATGGAACTTATGAGATGGTTGGGCACATGAGATAAAGAGTGTAGTCACACGTAATCAGGTCGTGTTGTGTTAGGAATTTGGGCAGTAGCTAGGTACCAAGGTACATAGCTGAAGGAAATCCTAAAGTGTTCATGCGCGTAATGGAAGTTCAGTGGAAAAATCAAGTGGAAAGAAGGAATATTTTTGTGTATACCTTGCATGGGATAGCAATGTATTGGTGGATGGTTCATAAATATAATATTTTGGAGTGACAGGAAGTGAGAATCTTCTTCTCTACAATATTTCTTCAGAGCAATGCACCTACCAAGACATGTGAATTTCATGGGAAGGATGCTCAACACCATGTTTAGCAGTGTGAGAGACTCTAGACAGAGGGGTAGGAAGCCTTACCACCTTCACTATGGGTGCACAAGTTCTACTACACCTTGTGAGGGTTGCGTGTGTGCATGGTATGTTTATGTAGAGTTGAATAGAGAAACAAGGAAATTGGCAAGAACTGACTGTAGGTATGATTAAGACCTTTGACTATTTTTCCACTAAACCTCTAGTGAATGAGGCATTATAGGTTATGAAGTGCTTGACCATGGAGATAGTGAAAAGGTAATGAGGAACTTATTCAAGAGTTACTAGGTGAGTTAGATCTAGAGGCACGCTTTGAAGAAGAAGAGACAGATGCAGAGCAGCTTGGGCATGCTTGCCTAGAAAAATAAAAAGGTAAGATGGTCTATGTAATTGATGATGAAGAAGTGGAGAATCTAGATGTTGAGCATATTGAGGGTACACATGAGGTCTTAGATAGTGCAGATGAGAAGGCGTGCATGTATCACGAGCCTATGAAAAATAATAAGGTCAACATTAGGATAGATGTTGAACCTAAGGAGGCCATCATTGGTGATTACTGGTCTGACTCAGAGGTTGCTAAAATAATTGAGTTATTGCATAACTTCCAAGACTTATTTCCTAGAGGTTATCATGAGTTGAAAGGGGTACATCACTCATTGGGTGAGATGAGGATCAAGCTAAAGGAAGGTGTGTCGGTTAGGAAGAGGCCTTACAGGATGAATCCTAATATGTGCATCAAGGTAAAGGAAGAAATTGATAAGATGTTGAATTCTGGAATCATTGAGCCCATCAAGGAATCATAATTGGTTAGCCCTATGGTGATAAGTATAAAGAAAGATATAAGAATAATAATTTGTGTGGATTATAGGGAGTTGAACACTACATGTGTAATAGATCCCTTTCTAACACCTTTTACTGAAGAAATCTTGGAAGGTGTTACACGGCATGAGATCTACTCCTTCACTGATGGATTTTCTGGATATCATCAGGTGTGGATTACTAAAGAGGATTAAGAGAAGACAACTTTCACCACTGAATGGGGAAGTTTTACATACACAGTTATGCCATTTGGATTGAAGAACATGCCTGCAGTCTTTTCATGCATATTTGTTCAAGCATTTCAAGACTTCATTCATAAGTTTTTGCAGGTTTATTTGGATGATTGGAGAGTTTATGGGCTATCAAAAGATCATTGTGATAATTTAAGACTTATTATTGAGAGGTGCTGGAAGTTGAGCATCTCCTTAAACATTAAGAAGTGTGTTTTTGCTACACCTTTTGGGACTTTTCTAGGACATATTATTTCTAAAGGAGGCTTGTTGATAGATCCTGCTAAGGTTGCTGTTATTTTGGGCTTAGAGGAACCTACTAACTAGAGCGAGGTGTGGATTCTTGGGCACACACAGGATATTACAAGGAATTTTATCAAAGGTTATGCTAAGATTCCATCATGCCTTTAGAAGAATTATTGAAGAGTAAAGGCAAGTTCCATTGGGGTGAAGTGCAACAATGCGCATTTGAGACATTGAAGGAAAGGACTTACTACAACACCTATTCTATGTTTTCCTTCATGGACCAAACCTTTTCATGTGCATGTGGATGCCTCTGGCATGGCCATTGGCACAATATTAGCCCATCCTGGAGAAGGTATTGTTGATCATCCTATTTTTTTACAAGTAGAAATTTGACCCTAGATAAATAAAATTATATAACTATGGAGTGCAAAGCCTTTTCCATAGCTACGCATTGCATAAGTTTAGACTATAATTATTGGATACCCCATTTATATTCTATATAGATCATATGACATTGAATTACTTGGTGAACAATTTAGTTTTATAGGGGCGCATATGCCGTTGGATTTTGTTGTTTAGGAATTTGATTTTATGGTGGTGGTTAAGCCAGGAAAGAGAAATTATGGACCAGATCATTTATCAAGAATTAATTCTAGTGAGGACACAGCAAGAAATTGAGGATACAATTCCAGATGCACAACTATTCAGATTGAACCGCATGCCCTCTGACTTAGAAGACATTGCTATCTTTTTACGAACTGGTGTGGCACATGAAGGGATGAAGAGTATAGAGAAGAAACAACTTGCCATCACATGTCGTTCCTTACATGTTGATTAGTGGAGATTTATACAAAATAGGTCAGGATGAATTTTTTCACAAGTGTGTGCTTGAGCATGAACGTGAAGCTATTATGGAAGAATCTCATGGTGGTATTACAAGTGGACATTATGCAGGAGATGCTACCATGCATAAGATTTTATTGGTTGGTTTATGGTGGGAAACACTGTATAAAGATTGTAAGGAATATTGCAAGGCCTATGATCATTGTCAAAACCTTGGAAATCCTGGGCATAGAGATGAAATGCCTTTGAGGCCTATTGCTAGTGCAGAACCTTTTGAAAAGTGGGAAATTGACTTTGTGGGTCCTATTTCCCCACCCATGTGTAGGACTGGATCATGCTACATTATAACTTGTACAAATTATCTTACAAGGTGGGAAGAAGTGGTGCCTACAAAGGATTACACGACAGCTACAGTAGCAAGGTTTCTGTGGGAGAACATTATTAGCAGGTATGGATGCCCATTGAGTTTGACAAGTGATAGGGGTACTCATTTTCTTAATGAGACCATCAGGATACTATTGGAAGAATTTATGGTGGCACACCATAAAACAACACCCTATCACCCATAGGAAAATGGAACTACTGAGGCTTTCAACAAGATATTGAGCCACACATTGACTAATATTTGTGATGTTGGAAGGAAATATTGGGATGATAAATTCTTTGTTGTACTTTGGGCATACAAGACAACTTATAAAATATTGAAAAAGGCCACACCCTTTCAGTTGGTGTTTGGGGTGGAGGTTGTTTTTCCCATAGAATTCATGTTACCTTCTCTACGTATTGTGCACGTAGGAGGTTTGGCTGATGAGCAAGCACTTGAAGAGCATATTGATAAAATGATGCAGTTAGATGAAAGGCGTGCCATTTCCAGATGGAGTCAAAAGACAGAAAAGGCTAGATAAAAGGCATGACATGATAGACATATTAAGGATAAGAAGCTTGAAGTTGGACAGATGGTTCTTCTTTATGACTCCAAGTTTTTGCCACCCTAGGAAGATTAAAGTGCATTGGTTGGGACCATATGTTGTGACTTATATACTTGATTTAGCTTTCCTATTAGAGGCATTGGATGGGACACAGTTGCTTGGTTATTTCAATGGGAGTAGGTTGAAGCCCTACTATAAATAAGTCTTCTTGGTGTTTGTAATAAGGCAATATTTCTAGCTAGATTAGGTTTCCCTTAATGCATTTCTTTTATGTGTGTTTCCTTTCATCATTGTTATGCTTTGTCAATTTAGTTCAATGTTTTGTGTAATAAGCATGTTTGCATGCCAGAAGCTGATTACTCCCTTTTTGAGTTCATGTGCAGAGGACTGCACATACATTTAGTGTGGGGTAGAGTACAAGAAGAGGTAAGCGTATAAGAGATGATGTTGACAATGGCCCAGGAAAAACAAGAGTGCACGATGGGATTCCTAAGTAATTGAGGGGCATGCATAGCGGTGGTGATAATGGTTTTCAGAAAATGATAAGGTTTCATAAGGAAGATGGTGATAATAAGGACAATTCAAAATGAAAAAATCCACGTACATGAATGAATGCACAGGGGAAATGTGAGTTAGGTAGTGGAAGGGAGAACTACTTGGAATAGGGCATAGTGGTTGATGTACTTCAGCGTTGGGAGCACGTGTAAGGAGGTCTACAGTCAATGTAGTTTTTATGTGCTAGAAGGTTGCAAAGGTTATGCATGGTTGGATGCATGGAGGAAACGCACTTATAAAGGTAGGAAAATCTAAATTTATTGTGGCAGTATGGTGGTAGGTGGCATTGTAATTAATGTGGTAAAAATAAACAAACTATAAATAAGGGGTCGTGGTAAATCATTTTTACCTTGTGAAAATTTGTGAATGGACTTGTGCAAACTAGGGCATCCTCGAGAGTATTGGTAAAGGATTGGTTGCGAAGGTAAATATTTGTAAACTAGATTATGGAGAATAACATGTTTGTGCATAGAGAAAGTTTGGGAAATGTTTTGTGGGTTTGGACAGTGTAGTGTGAAGGAGAGAAGGTTTTCTGGTTAGGGTTTGAAGAACTAGGGCACGGTTTATAGAATTTGCACAAGAGAGTTACAGTTAGGTTTGAGGCATTGAGGAAACCAAAGCACAAGGTAAAAATAACAAGTACCTGACCAAAAATGGAACCAAGGAGGGGAGAAACCGTTTCACCCAAGAAAAAGGGCAAGGTAAAATATAAAGCAAGTGCAGTAGTAAATTTCAATGAGTAATGGTATTCAGAGATGCAATACCTGGATGGGGTATTGATGGGGATGGAGTGGGTGTCCCAGTAAGAAACATGGTTATAAGTGATTATAACCATAAAAACTGATCAAACTGAGAAGGAAATGAATCTGGAACTAGTTCGACCCACAGTAAGAGGACGGACGATGATAAACCAAGTGTATGATGACTCGTGTAGAAGACTTTGGAGAAGGTTGGATTACTACAACTATATAAACTACCATTTTTTGAAAAACTAGAGAGATTGTACTATTGGTTAATGTCACGTGTACATGAATATTATTTTTACTTCACTGGAAGGAGAATTTTCATAACTCCACAGTTAATCTCAAAATTCACTGGACTCCTCTACACTGGGGAGTCATTTGATGATGACTTGGGTGATAATGAGGTTGTCAAAGAAACAGATAAGGAATATGGGTATAAGAAAGGAGGGTGTGCCTTTGATATCTCAAAGATCAGTAATATAGTGATAAAGATGGTTGTGCACCTACTTACCAAATTGAGTGGATAGGAAAGGTGGACCCAAGTTAATAAGAGGTGGTTGAATGTATGCAAGAAGATAGCTAGAGGGAACCATCTATAATGTCTCAACCTTTATTACAGAAGATATAATTGATGCACACAAGATGGAGACAAGATAATGTATGGTAATATCTTTCTCTTGATCATGTTCTCTGAGATTGGAGTGCCCGATGGGTTGAATAACAACATGTGGGAGTACCCTGAAGAAGACCCCTCTCCTGGTAATAGGTTTGTGGCTTATACTTGTGATACTATGACACTGACATACAAGGCATGCTTGGATGAATGGTACAAGAGGATGTGTGATGCCTTTGGCACAGAGTGGAGGATCCCAGAACAACTTCTAGCCTTGGTAAAATATGAGGCTGAGTTTGTAGTTTACCAACAATTTTCATTGGCAGGTTCACTCTGACTGATGACACCAAGAGCCCGTGGTGCAAAGTTTTCATTTTCCTTCACCGCGTAGTACTTCCAAAGTGCGGTTAACAAGTTTAAAGAGGAAAAGAAGCTGAGATTTGATCTAAGTACTATAGATCAGGAGCATCGTGAGCTGCACCGAACACTTGTCTACCCAAAGAAGCACACATATGTGGAAAGGTATGTCTCACATGACATACAGATGGTCAAGCCTATTACAATACCAATTGTTGGGGCCACTGCAACAAGGGTATATATTTATCTACGGCCAAATTTTGAACAAGGATCATATTTAGAGGATGATGTAAGTATACTCGAGGACCCTTCAGGAAGAAAGAAGGTGGAAACTAAGAAGAAAGATAAAGAAGATACTCTTACAACAAGCAAGGCACCGAGTGCACATGAAGGCTCAGACCATATGGACATAAGGAAATAGGTACAGGTATGAGTACTTATACTCATAGGAAGAAGGTCCCTAGTAAAAGAGAAGTCTCCAGTGAAGAAGAAACCAAGGGTAGTTTGGAGTACTAACTCTGAAGAAAAGGAGAGCTTGAAGAAACAAAGAAACTAAGGGGAGGAGGAAGAATGAGAGCCTGAGAAGAACCCCCCCATGTACAATGTGCACAAGTCTGATGAGGAGTAGAGTGCACATTTGGAGGAGGTTAGAGAAGAAGAAGTAGATGGAGAAGAATAAGTTGGAACAAATGTGTAGGATACTTACATGTCTCTCCAGAAGTAGAGACCTTGGCAGAACGTGAGGCCATTGGTATTATACAGACCTTGGTCGAGTAAGAGGTAGAGAGCAACATGGAAGAATAAGAAGACAAAGAGAAAGGTGGGAGTCTGGGGAGAAACAAGTTTGGTGGTAGGGTTCCCAAAGGGTGTGTGCACATGGGTGGCAGATGTGCATCCACCCTAACAAAGGCCTACTATGTCCTATGATGTAGATCCCAACAAGGTATTGCACTCGCTACCAAAGTATAGTACCAATGGACCAAATTTTTGTTGGTCATCTTTTGATAGGGAAGGTGCATTCCCATGCACAAGGAAGATGTTGTCCTAGATGTTTGAGTCCCATGTTGATGAGCCTAAGTTTGAAGTCAATGCAGGAGCATTACTGGATACACGTGCTTCACTGAGCTCTAAGGAGGTAAATCCAATAGTGGATTCTCAACAATTAACTGATGAACAAGCATGTAATGCGCTGAATAAAGTATCGGTGGAAGTGGAGGCTAGATTATTTGGGAGGAATAACAGAATCAAAGCACTGGAAAAGGAGTTAGAAGAAAAGAATAAATAAATTATTGAGAGAGACAAGGAAATAAAGGGGAAAGAACAAATGGTTACGCAGTTAAAGGTTGAGTTGAGGGAGGAAAAGGGAAAATTGCATGAAGTATACAAAAAGGAAGAATTGATGGCAAATTCAATCATACTAGTGCTCCCAGAATTGGCCCCCCTTCATAGAAGTATGAATCATCTCTCCACTATTTGGAGGATTTAACACACATGACCATAATGTAGAAGCAACCCCTAGCACTAGAGCTTGCAGAAGAAGTTATGGTGTGGCAGAAACAATAGGAGAAGGAAAAATAGATCAAGGTGACCATAACTCAATACACTGAGCTTCTTGCATCAGTAAATACCATGGATCATATGGTCAAAGTTTTCTATGATAACTTTGAAGACAAGGATCAGGTGGCAAGTGTGTTGGTTGCCACTCATGAGGTAGATTTAAAGGAGTTCCAGGAAAAGAACAAAGAAAATCAGGAATAACAAGATAAGATCCCTATAAAGGTTGAGAAGAAGAGTGACACTATTGATATATTAAGGACCTCTATAAAGAATAAACTCAAGGAATTTTATCCCCAAGTAATGCAAGAATGGACACGTTGAAAGACATTGGAAAAAACAGTTGGAAAATTTGGTTGACACATTCAAGGCCAAGGGTGAAGAGCTAACATTTGAAGAAGTCAGTGCAATGATGGGGGATCTATTCAAGCAAGTGCAGAGTGAGGTGGAGGGATGGAATGTAATTGAAGCATCATTAAATAAGGATTTTCCCATCCTCCTTACACAGTGACCAAATTCTTTTATTCTTTGATGACGATAGATATTATTTTATTCTTTTGTGATTTCTCAGATTCTTTATTCTTTATTCATGAAGAGATTAATCAGATTACCCATTTCTCGGGGGTGGAAATGAAGCAAGTGTGGGGTAATGTTGAGCATGGAAAATGAATAAGTCCCTGAGAGAAGAGGTTGGTTAGTGCACAAAGAGGAATTGTAGGAGAAAGGTGCATGAGGATGAACGAGGAGAACAGGGTTTGCACTAAAGTCAGATAGGATGCACACAGGAAGAAAGAACTGAACACTTAGCCAATTTTTGGGATGCAGATCTAAATATAGACTTGGAGTTATTTTGAAGATAAGATTAAAGTAAGAAGACTTGCGGTTCAAGAAAGGTTTATTTTGGATAAGAGGAAGACCAAGTGACATAATTTCTGAGCTAATAATAGGATCTGAACTAGAGTTATCTATAGTAATCTATTATTAGGAAAGTACTTGCATGCTTTCTTATTTATCTTGTAAGGGCAGATGTATATTCTTAGCATGTATCCTATTTTGAGGATGCATTTGTGGTGAAGGGAAAGTCCCACCCTATATATATGTTTGATCTTCATATTTTAGGAGGACTGCTTCTGTGATAGAGTTATGTTGTTGGTTTGTGTATGCACATGACTCATGGTGACATTATTATGTATGTATGGAGATTCTTTGTTTTATGGTAATTAATATAATGGATCTTTATGGCTGGATATTTATTTTTTACACATATGTTACTAGTTCATGCATGGCAAAGTTAATCCTGATTTTGGTATGAGATAATATTGCATATGGTTAAAGATCTAGGTTATGTTATGCTCCATTCTTGAATGGATATTATGGATCTATAATATTTCTATGATCATGATAAATCCTTGACAAAGCTTTCATAAAAGAGGGACCTGGTACCCTTATGTTCTTTGGGTGAGTGCTTAGTTCTGGATGAGTGATGGTCTCATTTATATTTTCATGGTCGGTCTTTATGGTTTTCCCTCCCATTCCCTTATGTACTAGTCGACATGTTGGGTCATTAGTGTTGAAATTTGACCAAGAGATCCCTATATAATCATAAAATACTTACTATCTTAGGGGAAGACTATTTATACTAAGGAATATTTATCTACTAATGACAAGGGACTGCATTTGGACACTATTTGCATCATACACACTACATAGGAAAGGGGAATTATATTCTATTCCATCCACCAATATTTGCATTCTATCTAGCTATTTCCTGATATCTCTATCGCATTGGCACTAGGGAACCCTAGGCACACCAATTCACACACACAAGCACACAAAATTACATTGGGTCTAAGATGTAGTTAAAACATTTAGTTGTAAGTCCACCTTTGTGGCTGTTAAGGATAGTCTGACCCCTTCATATGCATCTTTCATTTTTAGGGGTTTGATGCTTTGTATGGGGTTCTACAAGTGATTATTCATTGTAGGTTTACAATGTCATCAACAAAAATAGTGCGACATCTATGTAACAAAAAGTGAATCATTGCGAAGATCTAGTGACCCTTCCAGACTTAGGTGCTGAGATTTTCTACAGACCAGGGTGCCCATACTACAGACCAAGGCACCCATGGGCACCCTAATCCTCCTCCAAGTGCCCCATTCTAGCCAAATCTTCTTTTTCTACAACTTCTTGAGGTGTGTTCTCATACTTTTTCCCTCCTCTTCATCATCTACTCTAGTTCTAGATCACGATGAGGTAATTCCATTTGAGGTTAGTACCTATTATATTATATTTTAATTATTTCATTTCATTTAAAATATCATATAAAACTAGTTAGCATTTATACTTATGTTTATATAAGTTATTTCATTGATGTACTACTTAGATTCACTTATAAAATTCATATTTTTGTTAATCATTTTAGTGCACCCATACTTCAAAATATTCTCCCCTAGGATCCACTTCAAACCCTAATGGCTAAGGATAGTTCATCTTCTTCTCCACCCATCATGTCTCATTTTAGTGTCAACCCTACTTATGATGAGGTTGTCATCGCTGATCTCACAAATCTCTATACTAATACTGATATGTCTGCTAATATCCAACAATAAATCTTAGATGGTCAACAATATGTTCCTATGCTTTTTGAATATTCTCCCATTGGAATTAGTATTGTTGAGGATCCAATAGCCTTCACTCATTGTACACCATGCTATATGGATACTAGTGATCCTCTTTCTGATCTTTCTAAGGAAATTATAGATGATTCTCTTATAAATTACTTGCTTGGTATTGACAATCACTCACATGTGCATACTGATGCTTCTCCTAGTCAAACTATTTTTATAGTTTCATCTCATGATTCTCCTATTTTTGATAGTGCTTCTCATCATTCATCACATAATAGTTCTCATACACATTCATATTATGTTGATGATCATATTGATAATACGCTTAATGAAATTCTCATATCTGAGTCTTTAGGAGATTTTGATGAAAAAATTGATATCCATGATTCTCCTACTTTTCATTTTGTTGAGTGTGAATCTCTATCACCACTTTCTCCTAAGTTTGCATCTAGCGTAGTGCATTATTCCTCTCCATCTATGGGTTCTTATTCTCATACCGTTTCATCTCGTTTTATCACATCATATACTTATTAGAACATCTTCTCCTACAGGTATGTCTCAAGTGGTCACTTCAGCTTCTAGGAATGTTTTCGATGTTACTCCTACATCTGATATGGGTATTCCATTTCTATCATCTACTATAGCTTCTTCAACACCCAATCCTAGTGTTCCCTTAGCATCAGGACTTACCATATATATTTTCTTAAAAATCATACTTCATGACTCACATTAGAAAGTTTTTCAACTACTGTAAGTACATTCTAGTAAACTATGTTTTTGCAACTAGTCCTTTACAGTATCAAAAGTATCTCTCATTCATGTCAACATGGACCATTACAGACTACTATAGAGGATAGAAGACAATCACCAATAGAAATTCATGATTACTATGATGCAAATGATAACATCTCATTACATGGTAGCCTTGTTCATATAGAAGATTCATAGTTCTTCATTTCATAGGTAGAGGTTGAAAGACTAGAGAGAGATGTTTTGATAACTACTGGTGACCATAAGTGTTTTTCATTTTTATACATTAATTCATGGCTATGGCCTCTTATTCTAATGATATATTATTTCTTAAGGCATTTCGAGACAATCTATATGGAAAACTTTGTTTATTTACCACTACTGGTAACATCCTAGATTTACCATGTAAATTCATCTATGAAATTAATAAAGTCATTGTAATGAATGTTTAATCCTTGGTCATGTGTTGTTATCAATGAGTGTCTCACGATGACTTACTTATTACTGTAATAATTACTTTACATCAAACATATATATTTATGTATATATCAAGAAAAAAACACACACACACAAACATATATAGTTATGTATGATATCAACTAGTAAACACACACACTACACACACAAAGATATATATATTGTGTGTGTGTGTGTTTAGGCATTTGATTCCTGTAAATTAAATGGTCAGTAGACCACTTACCATATATTTTAACCGCTGTGATTCATATAAGATTATTGGGTGCTATAAAGCTGGTGGATAGACGTAGAAAATTGTTAATTGTTTTATGCTCCCCCATGCGAGTTGATGGTCCATGTAATGTTTAAAGACTTATTGTCTAAAACATAATTGCATCGTCCATAATAGAGTAAGGTTTAACATTGTACACATTTTTTAATGTCACTGATAAGCAATGACTTGGCATGATGACCTGAGGTCCAGGTCACAATGGAAATTTAATTCTAACAAATACCTCCTCTATGATAGGATACTTAAGCTTCCTTGAGAAGCTAGTTATGCAATGAAATCGATTGTTTAATTTTTATGCAAATTTTTTTGGAGCCATGTTTGAAGCATATGCATGAAGTTTTTGGGGGAAATTTGTTTGGTGACTGTGCATTCATTTTCATTACTATTATCTCCATTTATCATTTCATTTTTACTATTTAAATATGATGTTGGAATATTTAGAATTTTTTTGAAGATTTTAGCTTGGAAAATCACACAGAATTTTTGAGGAAAAATACTTAGGCATGGGTTTTCTACTCTTATTCTTTTATGTTATTTTAATGTTGAACCATCTCTCCTCTACCTCATTATAGATTGTTTATTACAATTGAGTGATATCCTCCATCTGATTCTTAGTTTATGGTACGTCTACCAATTTAGTTTGTTACTCATTCCTGATCTTTATCATGTCCATACATGAAGTCTGTATTTCTTGATCAAACCCTATACATGTTAGCATATCACTCAGAAAAATCAAAGTGCTCACCCAAATCATGTGAAGGTACAAGGTTCCAATTTTATGTCAAATTTTTCAAGGAGTTAGCATGCATGAACATATATTCCATAATCATAACAACTAGATCCATGAGCTCAATTTGGAAACACACATAAATAAGTAAACATACACTTCACATAACCACTAAGACCAGATTCACCATATAGTTTCCACTAATAGAGACATCAAAAATCAATATCCAATCATAATGATCCATTATATTAATCCACAAAAGTTGAATATATATATATATATATATATATATATTATTGTCGTAAGTTGGACACACTCATAAACCAGAAGCATAACCTTACAAGTAATTCATTTTCTAAACCATGTAAATTAATACATATATATAGGGGTGGGGAACTTTCCCTTCACCACACATGCACTCTCAAAATAGGTTACATGCTAATAATATCCATGCACTACTACAAGATATCTATAGAAGCATGCAAGTTTCACCTAATAATAGATCATATATAGTTAACTTCTACTTCTGATCCTATTATTAGATATATGCTCTTGTTTGAAGTACAAGTTATTTCGTAGAAAATAGACTCTTCCTGACTACCCAAACCTCATTGCATGTCATGTACTCCAAGTATATATTTAGGTCCACATACCAAAAATTCACCAAGTCTTTTGATTTTCTAATGAATTTCTTACACACATTTCATTCCATGTTTCGTGCATAAAAATATTTCTTTCTAGCATGCTCACCAAGTGTAGACACTAAAATTAGGTCACACTCCCCTTTGGTCCCTCGACAAATAAGCACCCTGCATCACATTCTTTTTCCTATCCACCCCTTCACTCCACTAATATTAATTTAATTAAATTAATGCATTATCCTCACTATATTTATTATTTAAATATCTTATTTAAATAATATCCACACATACAGTTCACTTAGACACCTCACCAAGACAACTCAACCTAAGACCTATTCTTAGTAAGTTGCCATTACTAACTAAGACTTACCCAAACCCTAAAAATCAATGCCTACATTCCCTCTAACCACATTCCCTCATGCTCACAAGAAGCTCCTAGTCTAACCCATGGGATAATGACATGAGACCCAAGGAAATCAGGAGGATCTCCCTAGTTTAGTAAACCTAGGAAATCCCACCTTGATTGACGTCGGTTACCCCTAACCATCGTCGGTTAAGCCAGAACACCGTCGGTTACCTCGTTTAACCCCAAAACAACCTTATTCTCAAGGTGGGAAAATTTGGAAGTTGGCAAAAAAACATATCGAGAAAGTTGACGAGCAAGAACACATCTCAAAGAGATAATGCATCTTTAGAGAGTAAAGTCCAGTGAAAACTTGCACCCAAGGAAGGAGATTGAGCATCTTCTCCTGCACAACCACCCCAGCCACGATCTAATCTATCAAAGCAAATAGGAGTGTACATGCAGCCCATGTAGAAGCTTTTCTTCAGTTGGTGATCACTTGCAACCTTCAAACCCATCATTAGCACCTCAATCCCTCACACACAGACATCCCGGAATGGAATATAAGTAAGTATAACATCATACTTTCTTGGTTATTTCATTTCATCATCATTTTATCATCCATTATTTATCTTTCCCCCTCTTGACCTTCTCCACATTTTTACCTCCATATACCCATTAAAACGTCGCAAAAGCCTACTCTAGTCACCCAATACCTCATCCAGACCAACCAAATTCATTTGTGAAATCAAAAAGGAGAACCCAGCTTATTCTGTGACATTTACAGATCTCACAATAATCGGCACCGGCTACGCCTAACCACCGTCGGTCACCCCTGACTAACACTGGTCTCTGTGTTTGCCCACACAACCTAGAACAAAGACCTACCCACTTAATTTCACCTCACCCTCATTCACCTGTGATCTACCCGAGACCTTTATAAAACTTGCAGAGACCTAGAACCAATCATTTGACCTTTGGATACTATTCTAGCTTAGCATGTTAGATTAGATCTATTTCTTATTGTGTTTTTAAGTGAGATACCTAAATCATTTTAAAATAAAAATAGGATTTACTTTGTTTATAGCATTGAATTTTTTAAAACAGTGGATTGACAGCCATCTAGGAAGTATCATACTTCTTGGATTTGGCATACGCTAGGCAGTTCACTACCCATATTGTTTAATTCCTTCTGGTGGTCTTGTTTTCATTACATGTAGTTCCTCCTAGCCAAAAGGAAGCTCTCATGATCAACTGTGGATTTGGAATTCATATGCGCGTAACAACCCATTAACTGACATTTGAATAGGTATTCCTCCTACGCCTATTACCCTATCTGTTTCGTCAACACTTTAAAGAAACGATGTAAGAAAAAATCGAAATAGTGATCGCAAGCACCATTTTGAAATAATTTATTGACAACCTTGACTAAAATGATACTTAATATTTTATTCTTCATAAGGTATGACATATACACTTAAAATATACAAGGGAAATTTGATTTACAAGAAGATATCATGTTCAATGTGAAAAGGGAGATGAAATTTAAAGGGGTAGGGAAAAATGATAGTGTAAATGAAATTGAAATTGGATGGAAGTTTTGGTGAAAAGAGCTAGTGATAGGAAGTGGATGCATTAACTATATTGTCTTGATAATTTTTCATGTATTCATACCTGAAATCAAAGGAAATACACTATCTAAAGGTTTATATCCTCATGGAAACCGAAGAAAGGAAAAAAAATCATATTAACCCTTGAGAGTTTATCACAGATACCTAAGAATGAAGCATCATGCACTCACCATACCAAACTTATAATTAGAGAAAGGGTATTTATAATTGAAATAAATGGTGCAAAGTAACACTATAATGTAATAATCCTTCAATTCCCAATAAAAAAATCAAATAAAAAATTATTTATGAAGTTATTTGGTATAATAAACATCCAAGGATGAGTCCAAAAAAGGATAAGTTTGCAAGATCTTCAAACCAGATTACAACTCACTTATAAGAAGTGAAACAAATTGATTGCAAGCATGTACATTTCAGCCCTAATGATATAAGAGCATACAATATAATTTATCCACAATCAAGCATGATTTTCATCAACATGTCAACACGAAACATCATTTGTCTAGAAAATCACAATGTCAACACTTCAAATGCAAAAGAGGAATATAACATTGTCGAGGGTGTTACATGCTTCCCTCCTAAAAAGAATCATCATCTCGATGATTATCTCATTTTAAGTCATTGGCATTTAGGATAATCAAATTTTATTCACTTTCTTAACATATGTTTGCAACATATCAGGAATTTTAAGTTTCTAGAAATCAGCATTAAATAGTCTGTTTATTCAAAACAAATAAATATCTGTCCAAAACTGGCACCCAAATTATGGGGAGACATATAAAGATAAAATCATAAATTTTTATCATTCAACAGAATCAATTCTGTTCAAATAGATATGGAAAAGTAGTTTTCATATCATCTAGGTTTTCCCAGGTTGCACTTTCTTCATTAAACTAGTCCCATTGGACCTTGCATTGACTTATCTCATGATTTCTCAAATGCAACTGGTGAGTTTTAAGCACTCATATGGGTTTAACCACGTTTATTCCTGGGTCTTGGACCTGTGAGGAATTCCAATTTAACACTATGTGATAAATCTGAAACATATTTCTTAACCAAAGAAATATGGAAAACATCATGCATTCGTGATAAAGCAGGAGGTAATGCTAAGCGGTAAGCTACAGGGTTGATTACTTCAATTTTCTCAAAAGGTCCCACATAATGAGGTGATAACTTGGAAGCCTTTCCAAAAGTTATAGAGCTCTTTTTTAGTTTGACCCGAAGAAAGACTTTCTCACCAAGTTCAAATTTCCTGTCTACCCTCTTTAAATCAGCATAACTCTTTTGTCTATTTGCTGCTTCTTTCAAGCACTCGTGAATCAATTTAACTTGTTCCATTTCAGTAAGAATTTTAGGTCCAATTACCTCTCTATCCTCCATGTTGTCCCAACTAACAAGGGTTCTACATTTTCTTCCATATAATGCTTTGAAAGGTGCCATCTTAAGAGAGGCATGATATGTATTATTATATGCAAACTCAACTAGTGGAAGATACTCTTCCCACTTATACTGTTGATCCATACAATACATTTATAACATATCCTCTAAAAATTGATTAACTCTTTCAGTCTATCCATCTGTTTCTAGATGATATGTAGAACTGAAATTCAGCTTAGTTCCTAGAGCTGCATTAAGCATTTGCCAAAATCTTACATCATTCTAGGGTCTATATCTGAAATGATTAATTCAGGTACTCCATGTAATCTGAAATTTTTATGTACAAATATTTTAGCTAACACAGGAGAATCATCCTTTAGATTACTAGTGATCAAATGTGCTACCTTTGTTAGTTTATCCACAACCACTAAAATAACATCATGTTTATTTATTGACATAGGTAACCCTTGTACAAATTCCATGCTTATCACTTGCCATTTGTACTGCGGTATGCTATGAGGATACAAAAAACTCAGTTGGGTGCATATGTTCCACTTTAACACGTTGACACTCAAGGCAATGTGTCACAAATTTATAACATCCTTTTTCATTCCTTTCCAGAAATATTGTTGTTTTATATCAGCAAGCATTTTTGTAAGAAAGGGTGTCTAGAAAAAGGTGATGTTATGAAATTTTGCTAACAATTTCTTTCTCAAATCATTTAGTGAAGGTACATATACTCTGTTTTCAAATCATAAGATTCCTTCAAGTTATCAAAGTGAAAACCTTTATATATTGGGAATCATTCAGAATCTGCAGCAAGTGCTGTCTTTACTTGTTGAAAGTAAGAATCAGATTCCATAACACTTTTTACTTCATCCTTAAATTGAGTTCTTAATGTTATAAGAGTCAGAAATGTGCTTCCTATGATCCTTAGAGCATCAGCCACTCTATTTTCTTTACCCTTTATATAATTGATGTCAAAATCATATTGAGACAAAAACTCTAACCACCTTCATTGTCTTGCATTAAGATTTGGCTGAGTGAAGATATAATTTAGCCCAAGATAATCAATTTTCAATTCAAAAGGTTTACCAAGTAGGTAATGCCTCCAAACTTGCATAGTGCATGAACAATGGCAGTAAGCTCTAAATCATGTGGATCATAATTCAACTCATGTAACTTTAAGTTTTCTACTTTCATAAGCTATAACATGACCATTTTGTAACAAAATACCTCCTAGACCTTCACCAGATGCATCACCACCATAAAATCTCCATTAGGATCTGGTACTGCAAGAATAGGTGCTGAAGTTAACAATTCCTTCAAGGTTTTAAATGCAATTTCACATTTCTCACTCCAAACAATTTTTTTTATTTTTCTTCTATAAGGAAGTTATTGGTGCAACTATCTTAGAAAAATCTTGTACAAATTTCCTATAGTAGCCAGCAAGTCCCATGAAGCTTCTAACGTCATGTACATTCTTAGGCGCAGGCCACTCTTTTATAGCTATAATTTTGAAGGATCTACAACAATTCCATTCTTACTTATTACATGTCCCAAATAGTGTACTTCTGTTTCATAAAAAGAACATTTAGACAGCTTACCAAATAACTATATCTTTCTTAATATTCCTACAACTATCTTCAAATGCTCATGGTGTTCCTCAATAATTTTTGAATATATGAGAATTTCTTCCAAGAATACGAGCACAAATTTTTCCAAGTATTCTTGTAATATATTATTCATTAAATTCATAAATGCTTGCAGGTGCATTAGTTAATCCAAAAGGTAAAACCATGAACTCATAATGTCCATACCTTGTTCTGAAAGTTGTTTTATGAATATCCTCATCCTTAATTTGTAATTGATGATATCCAGATCAAAGATCTATCTTAGAATATACCGATACTCCACGCATTTGATCAAATAAATCATCAATCCTAGGGAGTGGGTATCTATTCTTGATTGTTTCCTTGTTTAACATTCTGTAATCAATGCACAATCTAAGTGTTCCATCTTTCTTTTTCACAAAAATTATAGGTGCTCCCCAAGGTGAAACACTTGGTCTAATCAAACCTTTAGACAAAATTTCATGCAACTGAGCCTTAATCTCTACTAATTCTGTAGTAGTCATTCGATATGGTGCTTTAGAAATAGGTTCAGTTTCAGGCTTGATCTCAATCGTGAAATCAAACTCCCTTTTGGGTGGAAGACCTAGCAATTCTCCAGAAATATGTCATTGAAGTCTCATAACAGTGGATATCATTCCATAATATTGTTGTTCTCTTCAGTTGATTCAGTCAATTTTTACTGCATATAAGGTACATCCTTTATTTTTGGCCTTTTTAAGTTGCATAGCTGACAGTTTCCTAACAGAAATCTCACGTTTCACACACTGAATCTCCGTTGTTTTCTACAGGTCATCTAAACAACTAATGTGTTTTTCAAAATAGTCCACTTTTGCCTTATGTTCTGCTAACCAATTAACACCTATGATTACATCATAAGACCCCAAAGGTGCAACATAAAGATCAACTTCAGTGGAAAAGTTAGGTAAATCAAGGACTGCTCCAAAAAGACACATACTAACTGTATGAACAACATTATTTCCATACTATACAGTCATGTTTTATCCATGTTTCCATCTTTTCTTTTTAATTTTGATGCTAATTTACTAGAAATAAAACATTCAGTAGCTCCAGTATCAAAAAGAATAGTTATAGGTAAACCAAATAACTTACCCAGAACTTCTATGGGTGTGGCCTATTTCTCAGCCTGCTTGTCAGCTACTGCAACATGTATCTTGTGCTGCTGATTACGATTATCCTTTTTCAAAGGGCATTGATTTGCGTAATGATCTTTACCACAGTTATAACAACCTCCTACAGGTCCCTTCCTAGGCTCGGGTTTATTTCTAGCCTTAGAGTTATCATTCTGACCCCCATAGGACTTTTGTCCATTATTATTGTTCTTAGCAAAGTTGTTTCATGCATTACCAACAAACTTGTTTGTTGCTACTTTCTTATTTGTATCAGATGAAAACTTACTTTTCATTCCAAATTTCTTCCATGGTCCTTTCTTAGGTGCAAGAGATGATGAAGAGGAGTTGGGACTTTTCTTCCTTACTTCCTCCTTGTGAGAAGAAATTGCCTTTAATTTCTGTTCCTGCCTTATGGATTTTTCAACAACCCCTTCCATCGTGGTTGGGATGTGAACATCCACCTCTCCTCCTATAACGGGATTCAATCCCATGATGAATTTCCATATCCTAAACTTCTCATCTGTTTGGTACTGAGGTACATACTTAAGGAGTTTTGTAAACCACTCCCAGTACTCAGTTACAGTTAGCTTTCCTTGAGCTAAGTTCTAAAATTCAGTCATTTTCTTATCATAGTAAAGTTGTGGCAGCCATCGTTGCCTAAAGTAACCTTTAAATTGATCCCATGTGATATTAGTTTCATTAATATTTAACTCAACCTTACGGCTGTCCCACCACAAAGATGCTTCATGAGAAAGATGATATGCTCCCCATATCACCTTTGTTTCTTCTGAGAAATTCCTTATTGCAAAGTATTTCTCCATTTCTTCCAAGCCAGTTCTTAGCTCCATCTCCTAATGTGGTGCCATCAAACTTGGGTGGACTTATCCTTTTTATATCATTAGTGAGTTCTATGCTGCTAGCCTAGCCTTTTTGTTCTTAGGTTGAACAGGTATGTTAACATTGTTATTATCAACACCCACATTGGCATTGTCCCCTGGAGGTGGCTGATTATTGTTATCAGCTTCTTCTTCCTCCTCATTACCCATTACTTGTTGTTCAAGCACAGCAAACAATCTCTTGTGTCCAACAGGGTAGCAAGGATCTCATCTAGTTTCTTGGCAGTTGCTACTCCTTCCTCAGGCGGAGGGTTATTTGCAACATTTCCTCTTGTTCTAACCATTTTCTGTTATAAGAAAATTTAAGTTTCATCAGATTATGGACACAATAGGTCCAAGAGCTGTAACCTTCAGCTCTGATACCAAGATGTAACATTCCCATTTTAAGACTTTAGAAACAAGGGAATTTTATTTTATTTTTAAGTATAATGTTCACTGTTCTAAATAAAGCATTATTTAGAACAAACATTCCATGCCAATCAAATTCAAATAGATAACCATATGTAGCTGTAATGACTTGGTGATTCACCGATCTATTCATTCCATAACTCGGTAAGCTACCAATCTATTTATGTTATCTTATGTATTGAATACATATCATATACTTCATATACTTGGTTTTCCTACCCTACACCGGGTACTGAGTGATCTGTTTAAAGAACATATCTGAATATTTGTTACCAATATTCATCTGATATCACATTGTTTTAAACTTGGTGACATAGGACAATGCAACCAGCAGCTTGTGATACTTTGGCCAAAGATTTACAACATATTGTGTATGTCACTATTCCTAGATGACATACTCGTCATATTGGAATACATCCTTCACCTCACTCCTTTATTATCATGATTGGTCTTTACTGACTACCGTCAGTCCACTTGTCCAAGGTTTAACCCTAGCCCTAGTTAGAAACATAACCTATTATAGGAAGATGCTCACAATGACTTAGGGTAAATGGGCATACTTGTTTGACCTAAGTCAATCGGATGTGCCAAGGTACCCTGAGCCATTGAAAGCTACTTCCTATCCTAAACATGCTCCTATCTGACCTAGAGAGAAACTAAGTTCAAGTCTGAGTCCTTATTGTGTGTAGATCTAGATGATCAATGTAGAAGGGTGATGCCACATATCAACTACAATGTTGTATTCTCGAGAAGACCCAAGTCTTCTCGAAGGTATAGCCCTACAGTTGGATGTGTGCCAACATCCTATAGAAACTACCTCATCACAATGTACATAACCCCAAGGAGGTTATTAATACATTAAATTAATTTGGATTATTAAACTGATTACAACAACCCTGCTAAACCCTAATCCAACACTCAATAAGTTCTTTTCTATATTTGATTCATTTAGTCCATTAAAGAACTTCCTTAACTTATGATTTTTTAATGTTCATTTATTTAGTTAAGCAAAAATTAACTAAATCAGGACAGTGTTATCATAAGTTTCCATTAAATTGTAAGTGTTCTTAACCATTCAGGAAGGTGTAGCAACCAAATAGGTTCTAACTAGTTAAATTTCATACTAAATGAAGTCTAATAATTACGTTGAATCATATCACCATTCCTTTTAGTTTTACATTCATTTGAGCGAGAGAAGAATCTTCCTCTACATGTTAAGTGTTAGGGTTTTTAACCCTTCTTATCTTTCACAAAATGTCCTATAGTTCTTAATGCATGTTCATTACACCATCACCTTATTATGTTATCAATTTTTTTAGATAAGAAAACATACCTTATGCAACTTAACAAGTTGCATTTATTATAGGGAGATTGAACTAATTCCTTTTATCTAATATTTCAATTTTATCAAATTAAGCATATACATAGATATGAATAATAACATCAAGATAGAATTTTCATTTTCTTCATAAATAGTAAGATAATTTACACAACCCATACGTGTAAAACTTCCAACTTCAATTCATCATTAAAACTTATAAAATTTACATGACTATGCTATTTTAGGCAAATTGTATAACAAACAACCTTATTCCAATAAAGAATACAAATTTTCTTTTTCAATACAACTACAAGAATGAATCAGAATTCTTTACTAAGAATTCCAGAATTAAATAATCCAATACAACATGAAATTTTTTTCCTTCTTTATCACTTACGGTGTCCATCTGTAAAATTGCTAGCACGGGTCAGTTTAATGAACTGAGCATGATAAGCACTAAGCATTAAAGTAAAGTGTATTCCACTAATTGTTTCATTAAACAACACTGCTTTAATGAACAATAATTTAAACATCATGCAAATAAGCATAAATAATAACAAAAGAAAGGAAGTACATTAAGAAAACTTAGAATTCACAATTTCAAGAAAGAAGAGTCATAATATAATAAACAATATACCACAAGATCATTAGTTCTATTAATCCTATCAATAACTATGTAAACAAGATTGATCCTATAAATTATTTTTAAAATCCAAGCTAAAAGGTATACGATCTATTCTATACTTTGAGACAATGGAATATCGGTCAGGTAAACGAGACATGGTTAGATCTGTTGTTGCAAAATCACAGCACCCCTGGATGCAGATCAGGCTTTCTAGGTTGATCACTCTAGCATCCAGTGTGATTGCACAACATGGAAACCTCTCTCCAAGTGTGGGACTTGTGAAACTGAGAGAGGAATCTCCAGATTAGAGGCTGGTTCCTCAAACTCCTCTGATTTAGATCTATATTTTGCAAAACTACAGAGGTTTCAGATCCTAATCCTACTCTAAATTGCAAGGGGACAGGGATAGAAATGTAAAAATTGAAACTAACTAAAGATGGTGATGCACCAAAGGAGGAGTGGTGAACACCTTCTTGTCATACAAATAGACACAGAACATAAAGATGCAACATAAAACATACACAGGCTGATAAGATATAATTTAGGATCTGAAATGAAGCAAATAATACAAACAAAGGACTGAAACCCATCACAGAGCTTGCATTATCATTTCCAGTGTCAAAATTGCATTACAACCTCAGAGAGGTAACAAAAATCTATTATAGTCTTTGAAGAGGTCTGATTCTTCAAAAATCACTTAATTGAAGGTGAAAGAAGAAGTCTGCTATGCCAAAAAGTGTTCCCCCTTTTTAGAAATGAGCCAAAACTGGCTTTTACATTGCAAGGGTTGAGCCCAGGAGAGAGAAACGTACAAAAACGTGAGAGCCCATTCCTCCTTGACTAAGATGCATTAAAACAGCATGGGGGACCTTACAAACCCATACCCTATCATTTTTGACCGAAATGCAGGAGAATGCGACCCATTCTGCGTTAAATTTGGTCGCTGAAATGTCACTTCTAGCCATGAACATGTGTCAGAGCCATTTCTCAACTTTCTCTCTCTAGACTACACCAAAATTCAAGATTGACCCTGGAATCATGTAGAGAATTTCATAAGCTTTCCGTTGATATAAAGAACGTGCAAATCCGAGCTCTGGATCGAAAGATATGGTCGATCTGAAGATTTAGGGCACAAAACAGGCAAAAGGATGGGTTTTGAAAAATTTTTCCCGCGCTCTGCCACCTGGATGACACGTGTCAACGCTGATTGGATGAGTAATTCTCTCTCCTTCCCTGTAATGAAATGGTTTTCCTTGAAAATTTTGACTTTTTAATACATTTTGGAACATTTTCCAACTTTTCCTCCGCGCCCCAACCACTTGGGACACGTGGCATGATCTGATTGGAGGACAGGGGCACGGGGTCATCCTTCACCTTTTAACTTTTTGGCTAAAACTTTTGCCAAATTCTCGAATTAATTCCTCCCTGAGCTCCACACTCCCCTACTCCATTGGACACATGTCCACTTCTGCATTGGCTTGGGCCAAGTGCTTCAAACCTTGCCCCTTTGAACTTTTGGACGTTTCCCCTTGTGACACGTGTCATGATCTAGATTGGTCCACGGGCCTACCGGCTTTTTGCACATCCACCATGTCTTTTTGTCCCAGATTTGCTATCATGGGATGAAAAAATCCTCTGATCCGCCTGAAGGATGGGCTTCCTTGTCCCTCTTTGAAGTGAAGACACGTGGCATGATTTGATTGGCTTTTAGCTCCTTCGGCTCTCCACGTCCCACGCGTCCCTGTGTCCCAACTGTCCCTTGTGCTGAACTGTTTGGGAAAATTCTTCCGAACCTTGCCTGATCTGGGCTTTCATTGTCTGGCCGGTTCGCATTAGTGGCCACAATGTCACAGTTTTCATTTGTCCTTCGGTCGGGTCCTCAGCCTAGATGTCCCTTTGCCTTATCTGTGCACTACAGTTAGTCAGAAATTTTGGGGAAACTGGCCGGTTTGCTCCTTTGCAGCTCATGGCCCAGATGTCCCGTAAAAGATTTGGCTTTCTGCGAACCCCACGCGTCCTTCAGTGCACTTGTCCCGCTTGCTCCCTGTGGACCGAATTTTCCTGGCGGCCTTTCAGCTGATTCTGTGCCCCGTTGTCCCAACTGTCCCACTTGCTGCGAGGACTAGGACTTAGCCAATTTTTATGATTTTTTCTGGTCCAAGCTTGTTTTTGCAACTTTTTCACCCTTTTTCTAGAACTTGCTCTTTTCTTCTTAGACAGGGGAGTTTAAAAAAATTTGAGGGGACCCTAGAAACATCATTTTTGCCCTTGAATCAATCTATTTTCCTGGGACTTGAGAATTCTGATGCATGTTATCAAATTCAACCCTGGGGGTGAACTATTGGATAACAATTTGGTGACTCAGCGGGGTCATCTGCCTGCTAGGATGAAGATACCAGTTGCCTGAAGCAGTCCATTGGGCATGGAGTCATCAAATATTCTGTTTAGAACCCCTAACTAACTTAGAATGTGTAAGGAGGAATATGGAATATCACCTGATGGAAGCAAGGACTACAAAACATCTTCATGAACAACAAGCTGTGCCAAAGCACTTAGGGAAAACAAAACTAACCTACAGCAAAACAATGTGCACAAGCACTTGGAGGAATGAAAATATAATCTAATATTTACAGAGGTAGTGAACTTCCCTCTAGAAGCAATGCTTGAGATAGATTCCATTGACTGGAATCTGCAGTTCTTCACCATCCAATGAGGCCAATTGGAAAGCATTGTTGTTCTTGCACTTCGTGACCATGTATGGGCCACTCCAAATGGCATCAAATTTTGAATGCCTTCCCAGTTTTTCTCTATCCACATCCCATTTCAACACTAGATCTCCAACTTGAAAAGATCTATCCTTGGCCTTCCTATCAAAGGTCTTCTTGATCAAAGCTTGATCCTTTTCCATTGCTTGGGATGCCTGATTTCTGATCTCTTGCAGCTCCATCAACTCTGCATACCTCACCTCCATGGGCTCAAATTCAAGCAACTCCAGCTGCTTCATGAGTTCCAATGTTGGCAACTCAAGTGACATGGGCAAGATTGCCTCTCTTCCATAGACAAGTTTGAATGGAGAGTTACTTGTGGATCTTTTGGGAGTTATCCTATCAGCCCATAAGGCTGATTTCAGTTTGGTATGCCAAGACCTCTGATTCTCATCAAGAGTCCTCCTAATGATCCTCAACAAGTTCTTGTTTGTAGACTCGGCCTGGCCATTACCCTGAGGGTAATAGTTTGATGAAGTGCTTAGGTAAATACCGTTCTTGACAGCCCACTCAGTCACCTTAGATCCAATGAATGCCAATGCATTATCAGAGATTATTGTAGTAGGTACACCAAATCTGGTTGTTATCCCCTCATAAAAGTCTAAGATGCTAGACTCATTTGCCTCTTTGAGTGCTACTGCTTCTGTCCATTTGGTGAAGTAGTCTGTGGCTGTCAAAATCCATTTGTGCCCTTGGCTTGAATTGGGATTAATGACTCCAATGAAGTCCAAACCCCATTGCATGAATGGCTGGTCAACTGAGATTGGATGTAATGGAAGGGCAGCAAGTCTCTCTTTTCCTGTGAAGAATGCACAATTCTTACACCTCTTGATCCATGCATAGCAATCACTGAAGATTTTAGGCCAATAATAACCAGCCTTCATGATTTTTAGAGCTTGTCACTCTTGGTGCAAAATGGCCACCGGCTGGTCCACCATGAAACTCTTCCACCACCCTTTGAATCTGATTTGTGCTAATGCACCTCAGCAGCACTCCATTCACATCTTTCTTGAACAAAACTCCATCAACAATGGCATACGAGACAGCCTGCAATCTGAAGTGTCTCCTTTGGGTCTTGTTCATCTCTAGAGGGCATATGCCTGTGCCTAGGAAGTGTATAATGCCTTGGGTCCAGCAAGGAGTGGGGATAGCATTGTCTTCTTCTTGATTGTCACTTAGCTCATGACTGTCCTGGACTGTCAAAACAACCTCTTCTTCATTGCATACTTCTTTTTGCTTCCACAAAACCAGTTGCTCACACAATCCTTTCCCTCTTACCAACTTGGTGATCTTGCTTGGTGATCTCTCAATGTCATACTCCATGACACGTGTGATCCAACCTGCCCTTTTCTCATTCAAATCCTTGTTGAGGAGGAAGTCCTTAACCCCAGCATGTGAGACCAGCAACTGGACCTTGTTGTTTGAGACTAAATGCTTTAATTTCTTCAAGCTTCTGATTACTGCAAGTACATGCTTCTCAATAAAAGAGTACCTCACCTCATAGTCATCTAGGCTCTAGCTTAAGAAAGCAATTGGCTGCTCATCATTTCCCTTGTTCTGTTGTACCAAAATGGCAGAAATAGTGTCATTACCTCCAAATGCATAGAGGATGAAATCTTTGGAGAATTCCAGGTTGATGAGAGTTGGTGCTTGGGAGATGGCTTCTTTGATTACTTCAAAACTCTCCTTGCCTTCTGCTGTCCACTTGAAAGCCATGCTCTTCTTTAACATTTTGGTGATGGGCTTAACAAGGGCTGCAAAATCTGGGACAAACCTCCAAACAAAGTTTATCCTTCCCAAGAAACTCTGAAGGGCTTTCTTGTGGCTTGGAAATGGTAGTGCTCTTATGGCTTCAACCCTCTCTGGATCAATTGCTAATCCTTCCTTGGAGAAAATGTGGCTTTCAAGGAGATTTCCTTCATGTGTAAGAAAGATGCACTTCTTAGGATTCAAAGACACTCCAAATCTCCTGCACCTCATGAAAACTTATCTCAAATGAGAGAGGTGGTCTGCTGCATTTTTTAAAAAAATAGTGATATCATCAAGGTAAATCAGCACCACATTATTAATCAAGCCTTTGAATGCCATGTCCATTGCCCTTTGGAAGGTAGCACCAGCATTGGACAGCCCAAATGGCATTTTCCTATATGCAAAAGTTCCCCATTTGGTTGTGAAGGCTATCTTGAACTGGTCTTCTTCCTTCACCATAATTTGATTGTACCCTGAGTAGCCATCAAGCAACAAGAACCTTTCTGAACTAGCTACAACTTGCAATATTTGCTCGATGGAAGGGAGTGGGTAATGGTCCTTGAGAGAGGATCTATTCAAGTCTCTGAAGTCAACACACAATCTAATCTCTCCACTCTTCTTTCTGATTGGAACAAAGTTGGCAACCCAACTAGAATGCTTGATTGGGAATATGATCCTTGACTCAATTAGCTTGTCCAATTCTTTCCTCATGAGAGGCTCCATGTGTGGATTGACTGGTCTTTATTTCTACCTGACAGGCTTAGTATTTGGATCCAATTCGATGGTATGCTGAGCTAAGTTGGGATTGAAACCTTTCAAGTCTTCATAGCTCCAAGCAAACACATCAGGGAACTCTTGACACAGTTGTATGAACTCATACCTTTCTTGTTTAGTTTTCATCCTCCCAATTTGCAACGGTTTGTTCTCTTCTACCAAGATGGATACTGAATCCTCTCTCTTGACCTGAATGTTTGCTTTCTCCTTTCTAAACTGATCATTGGGGTTAAAAATGGATTCCAAAGTGACAAGTCCCTTGGGTAGCTTGTTAGTTCTTAGCTGTACTACCTGGTCACCATACTGCTGTTCCAACTTTTCTTGATTCTTGGCTTAGAACTCAGCTTCTTCTTGCAAGAAATGGATGACTTTCTGGTCATTCTCAAACACTTGCCAACTGACATTGTTATCTGGCACTGAAGGCCTCACAATCACGTGGATGTTTGGCTATACCTTGTCTTGTTGAATGCTTTCCACAATGTCAAATGCTGCCCCTACTGCTGTAAGCCTGTCAGCAGCTTGATTCTCTTTCCTAGGAATGGATTTGATGCCAAAACCCTCAAAATATTCTATGATGTCCCATACCCTGTTCTTGTAGCACCTGAGAAGATCATTCTTGGCAGCATGTTGTCCCTTGACCTGATTTACAATCAATTCACTGTCACCAAAGACTTGCAAGTTCTTTATTTTCTTTTTTATTGCCCAATGCATCCCTTGCACCAAGGCTTCATATTCAGCAGTGTTATTGGAGCATTGAAAAAATGAAATCTAAAAGCTGAATAGTACCTTACTCCTTGAGGTGAAACAAGCATAGTTCCACCTTCAGCACCTTGTCTACTCCTTGATCCATCAAAAAACAGCTGCCATACCTCATTGCCATCCTTGTGGTTTTGCTTGGTGATGCTAGGAATAGGCTGATTTTATTCGTGTATGCAATAGACTCCCAACTCAGATTCTTCCACTTCTTGATAAGGATCAAATGCATATATTTTGTTTGCCCATTCATCAAGAGTTAGATCCAGGATGCTTCCAACCTTAGTGTCAGCCTCATCAGTGCTTGGGTGATCTTCTTGATCAAATGTTGAGAAATTGGCATTGATCTGACTTGGAGTGTGAGGCTCAATGTGAAAGTTTGCAATAGGTTCAGATCTGATTGTAGCCTTAGTTCCATACCTCATTCTAAACAACATGTGTGACAAATCAACAGACAAATATCCCCCAATCTTGGCTGTGAAGTCCCTTGACAAACATAGGGAAAAGAGTGGTGGAAGGTCTATGACTAATGCATCTTGTAAAACATCAACATTTAGACATGCATGCAAGGTAAGAATCAAGTTTCTGATCACTCCAATTGTTGCTCCTACTGTCCCATCCAGCTGCACTACCCCTTTGGATGTTGTTTCATATTGAAGTCCTAGCTGATCAGCTATCTGTTTAGGCATTACCGAGCTACTTGCCCCGGAGTCTATCATGTAATTGTGCACTAGCTGATTTCCAATGATCAACGAAACATAGAAAGGAGGGGGTTTCAACATTTTACCTTGCTATCCTCCATGATTTCCCTCAAGCTGGGAAGCATTTGTAAGCACTTTGTCTTGCATCTGAACTTGCTGATTTGAAGTTGGCCAGTCCTTCATGGCAGCTTGCAGCAGATCTCTTTGGCCTGGGATAGATAGGGATTCCAACATTGATATATTGACATTTTTCTTCTTCATCTGATCAATGATACTGAATGGGGATGAAGTATCCTTTTGTTTTCCCTTGGTTTACACATTTACTCCTTGTATGTGGGCAGCAACAGCTGGCATTTGAGTTGGCCTAGGGGCTGTCCTTGGCTGCCCTTGTGCATTTGAAACTGGATTTTTCTTGCCAATCATTTGTGGAGCCATAGAAGGTTGTGGATTGGTTGGGGCTAATGGTTTTTCTCCACCCAAATTCCTCCTTTTTGATCTTGTGTTGGCTGTAACACCTTGAGAAACTGCCTGATTCATGCCACAAAAATCCTCTGCTTGCCAATTTACCAATGTGGTGTCATTTGGGGCTGATTGTTGCTCGAATGTTTCTTATTGTTGATTGTTTCCTTGATTTCCCTCGCCCTCCACACCAGTAGTTGTCACCATTAGTGCTTGATTCAAAGCACCATTGAAGCACATGGATTGGTTATGAGGCTCATTGCATGGAAAACACCAATCATACTCCTGGGAAATGTTGTTTTGTGTTGGCACCAATGCCCTTGAGGCAGATATGGCATTTGGATTATAGGGCTGGAATGGTCTGTTGGCAGGAGGCCTTATTTGATTTATATTTGCAGCTGGATTAGGTGGCCTTTGTGGTTGGTATGGCTTCATATTAGGCTGAGCTTGGGATTGATAAGGTCTAAAACCTTGGGCTTGCTGCCTTTTGAGAGTAACCAGATCATTGCCTAGGTTTTACAATTGCTTCATGACTTCTTGAAGCTCATTTGGGGCACTTGGAGATGAAGTGGAGGCTTCATTTGAACTCTGATTTCTAGGAGTGGGAGAAGGAGCCAAACTAGGTGCTTGATTGGTGTTTGGGCTCTCTAAACTTGGAAACAATGGCATGGGAGGTCTAGGGGCAAGTTTGCCAGCTTGGATCAAACAATTTTCGGACCTAATGGCAATGCTATAAGCCATAGGGATAGTTATGCCTCCCATGGACTGAATCAACATAGAAATATCAGAATTTAAAGCTTTGAGATAGTAGAGAAAAGCACCTTTTGCTGTTGGCCTGACTGCTACTGGAATTCTCTCCCAAGTCTTTTGAAACCTGAAGTTGAAATCGGTCAGCTGCTCATTGGGAGCTCTTTTGATGGTTGTTAGCTACTCCAAAAGAGACAAGTTGTATCCCTTCTCTACAAATTGCTCATGAAGTGCTATACACAGCTGATTCCAGTTTTTGATAGAACCAACTCCAAGGCTTCTAAACCATTACAATGCTTTACCCTTGAATGAAGATGCCAGCAACTTGACAGCCACTTGCATCTCGTTGATTTCATGAATTACACAAAGGTTAGCAATATCATTAACATGATCACCTGGAGTAGTCTGATTTTCTCTAGTGAAGTAGGGAATGTTCTTCAAGGATACAATAGGAATTGGATGTTGTGCATTAAGGGCAAGTGGGCTTCTGCCTATGAAGTTGACGTAGGGATGGTTTTGTGCCATTCTAATTGGTCTTAAAACCCTTGTTGACTGAATGAAAGGCCTACCAGGTGGAGGAGTTGAGAGAGTTCTGTTTGGTGGAGATGGAGACCTTTGAATCCTTCTTCCTCTTTTCCTTCTTCTTGGAGATAATTGTAGTATCAACAACACTTCTTCTTCTCCCAACTCTTGACCTTG
>JAHRHJ020000602.1:0-61238 GCA_019776745.2 Taxus chinensis
TTGATATTGGTCTTCTGCTTTCAAGTTGTGTAATTTATCTTCCTCCTCTTGGTGTAAAGCATCCTCTGCCTCTGCTGTAATTTGATCTCCCTCTTGTTCTGCCAAATGGAAGTTGAGCTTTGAATGCATTCTCCAATGATGATGCCCCTGATCGATTTAATCTTTGCTCATGTGCTAAGAGTGATCCCATTAATTCATCTACTGATAGCTGTGTAAGATCCTTGGATTCCTCAATGGCTACTACAACTGAATCAAACTTTATGGGCAAGCTTCTAAGAATTTTCTCTACAATTTTTTGATCTTCAAGAATTTCTCAATAAGATCTAATTTGATTAATTATTGTCATTGCATGAGTGAAGAATGAATCTATTGAATCTGAATGTTTCATTTATAGATTTTTGAAATCCCTTCTAAGAATTTGTAATTTTGTTGTTTTTACCTTGCTTGTGCCTTGGTATGCTGTTTGCAAACTATCCCATGCTTGTTCTGATCTTGTGGTAGCTGCTACTCTTGGAAAGATTGATTCCTCCATTGCTTGTTGAATGAAGAATAATGCCTTTGCATTTTTTTTTTTTTTTCTTTCAATAGGTCCTTCTCTACTTGTGAAAGAGCTTGATATGCTTTCTGGTTTGCTAGTTCATTAAATCTATTCTCAATCAAGTCCCAAACATCCTGGGAGCAAAACAGGGTTTTCATTTTTATGCTCCAAAAATCACAACTTTTTCCATTGAATGTTGGTATTTGAGGTTGTGCAATATTTCCACTTGTGCTTCCCATTCCTCCAAAGCTTTTCCTCTGCTAACTTGCTATTCCTGTATTTCTTCCTCCTTTTTAAAAAAAAAAGTTTCACCTACATAGATAGATGAAAGCACAACATAAAACAAACCTAAATCCTCATGGAATATCTATCTGCTCTTCTCCGAATGCCAGCTGCTGCTGATGGCATTTGCAATAATATCCTCAAGTCTCCAAATGCCAAGAGAGATCTGCACAATGCTTTGATACCAATTTGTTGGAGAGGGAGAAGAAAAATATAGTAAAACAGAAAAAAGATTGTATTAAATCTTCCAAAAATAGAGTATTATTTTTGATATATCCACAACAAGCAAGAACAACAAGAAATACAGATTTATATTTGTATTATGCCTTTAAAAACATACACAATTAGAGTTGTTGTGCTCTTGTTTTACACGCCTTTTTCTAAAACAGAGCTCTATACAGTCATGCCTTCATCCATACAAAAACAGAGTAACATAATCCTTCTTTTACATAAAAAGGTGTCGGAAGAAGCTTCCAATACACACCAAAAATAGAAGTTTCTAGATACATTGATGAAGAGAAGGAAAAAAGAAAAAGAAAGAAAGATATTTAAATGCAGTGGTTGGAGTAGTTGGGGTGATGTGGCAGAGAAGATTAGTTGGAGATCCACATCTGCCAACAATTTTGAAGCAGATTCAATTATTTTTTCAGTAATTAAGATGAAGATGGCACAAACGAATATGGAAACTGGAAACCATATTTATATTAAAGGATGGGAAGGAATCACACCCTGATTCGGTACTGTCGGATAGATGATTAGAATATTTGGCAACATTTATTTCCTGAGTATATGATGAGCTATATGATATATAAGAATAATAATAATTTGAATCAAAAACCAAATAATATTTTTGTCACTGATTCCTTTGTGCTCAAGATAATTTATCTTGGCATTTCCCTTCTCAGTGTCCTTCTTAGGACATTCATTAACATATTTTCTACCCTTTCAGATAAATAAAGTGGGAACGCGTTTATTTTTACTCACGTATTTTGATTTTATAATTTTTTTCCTTCTAAATTTATGATCAGGAAATGTGTTCCTGAAATATTTTTTTTTCCAGGCTTATAACCACCCTTCCCCTTCGAAAAAGATGAATAAAAATCTCGACAGAGCTTGGATTTCATTTTGGATTTACCCAAGACACAAAGGGGATTTAATTCCATCTATGTTTTGGTGTGTTTTGGTGGATGTTTATGAAGATGGCACATTTTATTGCTTGTAAGAGAAATAGTGTTCCAACTCACATCACAAATATATTCTACAAGGAGATTGTAAGGCTACATGGATTGGCATGCAGTATTGTGTCAGACTTGGATACAAAGTTTGGCAGTCATTTTTGGCATACATTGTGGAAGAAGTTTAGCACAAAGTTACAATTCAATTTTATTTATCATCCATAGACTAATGGACAAACAAAGTTAGTGAACAAGAGTCTTGGAGACTTAGATGTTTTGTGGGAGACAATCCAAAAACATGGGACTTAAAATTATCCCAAGAGGAATTTGCATATAATAACTTAGTTAATCAAAGCACATGGAAAACACCATTTTAGGTTGTGCACATGAGTATACTGTGAGGAGTTGTGGAATTGCAAGACTTACCACACAATGAAGGAGGGGGTGCAAAGTACATGGAGTAATTGCACCACCAAGTCTACAAATAGTTGGGAAGGATGGATACATAATACAAACAACATACAAATGAAAAGATAATGGAAGTTAAGTTTTTGGTTGGAGAATTGGTCTTTTAGCCCATTTGCAAAAGGAAATGTTTCATAAGGGTACCTACAATAAGCTTAAATACAAGAAAATTTGACCATGTAAGGTGTTGAAGAAGTTTGCAAAGAATACGTATGAGATTGACTTATATTGGTATTGATATCTCCAACATATTCAATGTGATAGATATATATCCACACCACACAAATCAGGGAAAACTTGAGGTTATTTTCTATTTTGGTTCTTATATGTCTTTCACTGGGGTGGATCGAATTCAACTGATGCCAACCATCAAAAGTGTGCAAAGAAGGCAGGAATGAAAAACATGGTACAAACATGCAACAACCAGTATCTGGTCAAGTTAGAAAGGAAAGGATATAGTAGATGAAATGTGTCTGACCCCTCGTTGCCTACTTTGGTCACTCCACACAAACGTTGTTGAAGTTCCTTCTACTCGCTTAAGAATGAGCTTCCTTCTTTTCAAAATCTTTCTCCTTCGTATTCTGAAAATGTTCTTGTTACAAAAACAACTCACTTGGGCACTTTCTTTTCAAAGGTGTGTTAGAATGTGAGCAAGAACTAGGGAAAGTGTTTGTCCAGCATGAGCAAGAGCTACACCGAAATTATAGGCCAAAGGAGGAAGGAGGTAGTCACATGAGGTCCTTTATGGACAGGGTCAACCTGACTTAGGAAGTAGTATGCAAAGTGAATTATAAATGAGAACACGAACGAGTTATCTGCCACACGCCTCTTCAACAGATGAGATATCCAAATCCTATGCTTTTACAGGACTAAGTCTTGATTGTACAAATCAAAGATTGAATTCGTCAAGATCTCCAATGTGAAATAATGAACACCTCATCATCCAAGGACGTAATATCCTCTTCCCGTCATGTTTCTTAAATCTTGAAACATTTTTATGGGAATTGTTGAACAGGAGACAAACATGGACTAATCTAGAAGAGGGAGGAACAGTGTCTGAAGGCCTAAAAAAACTAATATATGAACTATTGACTAATGTAGCTACAACACTCTTTTGATTTTGATGTAGGCTTCCGAGAACATTTCCATTTTGAGATTAATATGAACAAAGCTGTATATTGGTAGTAATGGTTGTGTGAACTGTCAACCGTTGAAGCCCAGCCCTTGTAGTTTATAAGGTAAGATCATAGCGGGGGTACAGGGCGATTGTCATCATGTCCTCCCTGAAGTGCATTAAGATTGTTTGTTGAATTTTCTATAATATGGAATGTCAAGGCTATTGGTGTTTCAAAACTTTAGCTTATGGTATGTCAAAAGTTTACTCTTCAATGTAGTGTACATAAAAAAATTAATGAAGGGTCTTGCATCTCAAGCGATGAATCCATACTACATGGGACTCCTTGTATAATTCCCTCTATATGTATATATATATATGACAAAGGATCAACTAATAGCTATGCCCCCTCGCTTGAGCACCCTCACCCAGGAAAGAGTCAACAAAATTCGCAAACCATTACCATAATTCTGTAACCATTCATTCCCTGGGCAGTCCTAGCCACGTCATGGGCATATACTATCTGAAAGATTTGACAGACTGTTTTATGTCCTATCTCATAGGACTGCAATGGATGTACAGGATGATGCATTCTATCGAGAGAATAGTCATGGCCTTTATTGGCAATATGAGAACTCTGGAATTGGCATATGAGAAATAAACTTGCCAAATATAGTTGTCGTTTTCTAGAATTTAAATTCTAATCATAATTTTTAATTCAACAATTTCATTGATGTGTATAGCTCCTGTAATCATTCGCACTCCATGAGTACCATTCTTTCTATATAAATCCTTTTGATAAAAAAGTTCACATACTTTGTGTATCTTCCACATTTTGCATCGAAAGTCTGCTAATATTAAAACAACCAATCTGAAGATCAAACATGAGTCTATCCCCATGTAGTCAATAGTCAATTACAATCCTTGTAGTCAATACCAGTCAATTACAGTCTAAAAATGACTAGCAATCTCACCTGAGTGGTCAATATGGATTAATTCCATCCGATGTCAAAAACAAACAATAGGATAAGTTAAAGTATTGATAGCTGGAGGTGAAACAATGCTCAATAACACTGGTAAAAAAAATTGTTACCAATAATGGTGAGTGGATCAAATTATTGGATGTCCAGAAACATGGAAAAATGAACTTCAATTCTTTCTACATTAAGCCACCAATTTTTTTATGAACTTCTCTAAGAAAAATTAGTTTGGTTTACTCCAAACCTATGGGGTAATGAAATACTTCGCAACATTAGCATCATCATACCTAAGAAATTATCTTGTAATGTCAACAATTATTTTTCACAATTGTCAACCCTTCCCCAAAAGCTATGGATACTCTTTTAGCCAATTTTTCATGTTTTCAAATTCTTGTTCAGCCACCTAGGAAGCTATAAAGACAATATGTTCCATTGGTACTTACCTATGTACAAATTGGTGTAGTTGTACAATAGCGTGATAATCTCTAATGAAAGCATTACTCAAAAGTGAGGTGGTTTTTCATAAGCTTTATCGAAATGTAATTTTCACAAAGTAATGTGGATTAAATCAAGAGCTCATCATTACCATCACTAATTGTTTTAAGAAAAGTGCAAACACAAGAAATCACATATATACTATTGAAGCACAGAAAAGATTTCCATCTGCAATAGTGGCACTTCTTTATATCTGGATAAGTTAATATTTACATCCTAATAAACCTATAACACAAGAATCACCACAATGTTACTAATTTGGGCAATATTAGTAATTCATACAAACCTGCTGAGTAGGCATAGTGTCAAGTATGTTGCTTGAGAATGTAAGGGTTGTCTTACTTTTCCACCAACTGCATTAATTAAATTCCATCTATTTTGGTAATAGTTCAGTAATTTTCTTGGTGATTTATGTGATTCCATTGAATTGTCTGAAAATAGAAAATTCTTCATATAAGAATCAAAACATGAAGATCTCATAAAGGACCAAAAATTCTATTGACAAATTTATGCAGTGTCACAAGCATTTTTAATAACTTTAATATTGATTGAAAGGGATAGTTATGCTTCAACATTACAGTCCAATAACCAAGGGATATACTGGATTTGTGAGATAATCAATCAAAAAAATTGCTCCAATAGTTTTAGAAGCCAAATCAATAAAAGCAAATTGAAATATTAAAAAATACATCAATTTTGGCAAAGATTCCAAAGGAAAAACACGTGTACACATTCACCACCCCAAGATTTTACAAAACTATTGTTTTAGACAACCATTAAAGTTACATATACATAATATTCTGAGAGAAGTGACATCTAAACGAAATGAAAAACAATTGATAAAGTGTAGAACTAATTAGTATTTTAGTCACACTGGGCATATGACAACCATCGAAGACATGAAATAGAACAACTACATATCGATAGACAATAGTGATGCCTCACTAACACATAAGATTTGGTTGATCAAGTTGAATCCCAAGTGAAGAAGCTAGACCAGGGCCGAATTAAAGGTCGGGAGCGCCCTAGGCAATAGTTTGAGTGGGCGCCCTATTCAAAAATTTATTTAATATTTTTTTCCATAAAGTAAATAAATAAAAATGTCTATATTTTTGTATTTTTAAATTTACATCATGGTCATAATTAAATAATAATAAAAATATATTATTAAATTATCACAGAAGGATGCAAAATACTTCGTGGATGGAAAACATTAATCGTAGGAGATGCTCAAAATGTAAAAAATACAATATTTTATACAAGGCTTCTTACAAGTCTGATTTAGCCATATCAAGTAGGTGACATGAACTCTATCCTGAAATAAAACACCATTTTTTTGCAAAGAAACAAAAACGTTTATGTAGCTCCCATGGTTTTGTGAAGAGTCGTATTTGGATCAGGCCTACAGGTTCCTCTGTAACAAAATACTAGAAATTTTCCCCCAAAAAACTAAGAATATGAAATAAAATACTTTTTTCTTTTAATTATATTCACCTCTACTAGATACACCAACAACATTATAAAAAATACATTAACCTTTTTCTAAGAACAAACTACACACCTATATAATCTGGAGCTACATCAGAGAATGGGTAACAATACCAAAAAAATTGTATGTGCTTATAAATATGTGATATTTTCTTTTACTTGCAAAAATATTGCAATAACTTTTTTATGTGTATTCATGAAATTTATGTTACTATACAATAATATCTATAAATGGGTTGATCAATATTAAGTCTTCAGATAAATTATTTTAAAGTTAAGTTCTAAAATTAACCGACAAAAAGGAAATTTTTAGATTCAGACATCCCCTAACTGTTGGCGCCCTAGGCAACTGCCTAGTTTTCCTAAGGCTTAATCCCCCTCTGTTCCTACCTCCCATCGTAGCCCCTTTGTGAGCCGTCCTGAGCAGGAAGTTGTATGTGAACCCCAATTTTCTGTGAAGACCCGCCACACTCACCGTATCTACCAACATAGGTGCCGAAAGCCCTGGTAAATCTAGGTTCTTGAGCCAAAAACCTTCAGAAATCCCTACAGCACAGGGCACCGTAAACATCCTTTGCAAAATTCATCAAAACCGCGTTCCTAGCCAACAACTTTGCTATCACCCTCCTTGCTTCCTCCAATGCCTACCCTTCCCGAATAATTTCCAGTAATGGTTGAGCCCTACCGAAAGCGTCCAATATTTCAACTAGATTAGCGCAATGCATGGGCTTGACGAAAATGAAGGGCAATGACTCAGACCTCATCAATATTCTGCCTCACTAGAAGCAACCAGGACACGAACCAGGGAACGAACTCTAAGTTCACGCGAGCACGAGATGAAACTACCATGTATTCCTCCCCCATAATACTAACAATGGCTTCACAAATTGATCCCAACTCTACCATGAAGATAATACGTAGACGGGCCTACGAGATCTCACCGAAGAAGGCCATTTTCCGTTTCACACCATAAAAAAATAGAAACAACAGTGGTGGGTGATCCATTGCAAACTAGAAACAACTCCACTACCGCCCAAAACCAACCACCAACCAGACTGAAAAAATACTCACACCACCTTGAGTTAAAGAGCCCTTGATTGCCCTTCCCGAGAAATGATTTCCTCTAACTCCTCCCACGCACTCGCACACTCGGAGATGACCGGGCAGTCTCTTTTAATTATTCCCTAATTTTCCAAGAGATTGGTGGCAATGTTAGACTCTCTATAGATATGCATAATATTCCAAGTAGGAATCTTACTCAACCAATACATAATATTACTAATAAAGTAATCCAATTTACAGGACACAACTCTACCTCTACGAGTGTCACTAATCAATACTTGTGAGTCTCCTTCGATCTCTAGCACTACACAACCAGATTTGACTGCCAATTTGAGACCCTCAAGGAGGGCTTGAGCCTCAGCTATGTTACATGATCCAGCTTCAAGGGGAAAGGATCTTGCTATCACCAATTTACTTTCCTCATCTCTAATTAAACACCCCGCTCCTGATATGCTCGGATTGCCTTTTGATGCACCGTCAAAGTTCAGTTTGCGAAACTCAGGAGGTGGTGGAGACCATTTCACTTGCTTTCTAATAAGATCTTTTTTAACTCTAGACAAGCCTTGCCTAATAATTGACCTTGGATCAGGAAGTTTGATCAAAGGCCAAGCAGATCTTAGTCGAGCATCCAATGAAGAGAAACAAGAAAAATCTCTGCATTTCGCACTCACATTCTCTGAAATTGAGATTTCCAGCTTTTTCAGAACAACATATTGATCAGAAAAGGATTCTCAAAAGATTATGAGATTTCGCTCCCACCAAATATGCCAAATTAGCAAGATAGGGGCCCATATCCAGATTAAGTATAAGGTACCACCTCGCCCCAATCTAGGCCATGAGACCAACATCTCTCTAATATTTCTACCCTGCACCCAAAAAATTCTGAGACGAAGTCAAAGCCAATTCCAACACTGTGAGGTGAAAGGGCAGAAAAGCAGCAAATGAACGATATCCTCTTCTACTTTGCGGCATAAAATACACTGGGTTAGGCCAATGTAACCCCACTTCTACTGCGCTCTTGAGTAGCAATCTTGCCTTTGAAGACAAACCAACTAAACACTCTTACTTTTGGAAAATATCAGCTTCCCAACAACCTAACCAGCCAGGAGTGACAACCCCTTCTTTGGTTGCCCACCATTTATATCCTTCTTTCACCTGATACGAACCGGAACTGGAGCCCAGCCAAAACAAAGAATAATTTTCAGGGTGAAGCAAGACTTTACGACCCATAATGACCTGCCTATAACATTATTTCAAAAAATCTAAGATCTCCAAATCCCTAGGATCCTTCCAAATGTGCACTGACAAACCATCCGTTGTTGGAACACTGTAGTTCGCCACTTTCACTCCCCAATTGGATTTCATGGCGGCCATGAATTCCTGCAATTCATGGTTAGCTGAAAGGGATGGTTTACCGCTCTAATAGTCATCCCACAAATTCACTAAAGAGCCATTCCCAATCCTTCAGGAAGAGAAATTTGTAAATAATTTCCTATAGGAAACGAAGAAAATTCCACATATGAGAACCTCGAGGAGCCTCTTGACTCGAAAGAACTAGTTCATGATTACCTTCCCCAAGTATTTGTTTCTAAGCATGAGATTCACACTATTGCTAGGATTAGAGAGAAATCCCAAATATTTTTAGCTCCTAAGCGCCAAGTTCTGCCAATTAAGGTTCAGGATTCCAGCTCCTCCTTGGGTTTTCAGCAAAGAAACATGATCCCATCCAACTAAGTGAATTTTCTTCTCTTCACCAGTACCATTCCACAAAAATTCCTTAAAGACTTTTCAATGTTTTTAAGAACCATCGAGGGAAATCTCATCACCTTCATCATATAGGTAGGAATAACATTCAACAATGGAATTAATAAGGATGATCTGCCAGACAGAGTAAGCCATTTACCTTTCCAACTCTGAATACAATTCTCAATAGACTTCACCAAGATCGTTCCACATATGGGAGTAGGATATGTCTCTAGAATTCCTCCCACAAAAAGGGGAATGAAAGGAGCCCCTAAATACTTATGAGGCAGGGATTCTTCCTTTCACAAACCCAAGGATATCCAATGAATTCTCCTGCTGCAACCTCAATTTTTTTGATTCTTTTAAAAAAAATCGGGGCAAGTATTAAAAAATAGAAAATATGAGATTTAGCTAGACTGATTTCTTTCCTGACTAGCTTTTGAATATATATCCATCAAACAATACGGAAACCTCTTGGCTTCCTCCACCGAATGGGGATCTACCTAAAAAGGAAAGTATCATTTCAAACCCCAAATTGCTGATGAGTAAAAAATAAATAAGGATCCAACTCTTTGGTAATCTTCAGACCTCTGATTTACCCAGAAATGTATAATGAGCCACCTTAACCGCTCTTTGGCTAAGGGCTTATTTTACCAGAATAAACAGAAAAGCCTCCGAAGACACTAAGGGGTCACCCTACCAAATACCTCTATTACTCCAAAAGAAACCCTCGGCAGAGCCATTAACCAACACCGAAAATCTTGGAGTCACAATACAACTATAAACCCAATTGTAAAAGCTCAAATTGAAACCTAACAATTGTAGATTTTTCATGAGAAAATGATAGTTAATTCTATCATAAGCTTTGCTGAAATCCAACTTTTATCATCATTCCAGGGAACCTTATTCCCAGAAGGGAATGCATTAATTCATGAGATAAAATAATTCCCTCCATGATAGAATGACCAGGAAGAAAGCTGGTTTGCTCACTCGAAATAAGCTTATCTAACAACGGCTTAAGGCGACCAGCAATAGCTTTGGAAATAATTTTATACAGTCGTGTTACAAAGGGAGACAAGCCTGAAGACATCCATAGATTCTGCTAGGAAATTTCTTAAGAAAGAGACTAATAAAGGTATGAATCAATTCTTTCAAAACCTTACCCATGGCACGCGACTCCTCAACTGCTAACCAAACTTCCTGGGCAATAACTTCCCAGAAATCCTGAAAAAAGGTTGTTGGAAACCCATATGGGCTTGGAGATTTCTCTCTTTCTATGGAGAATACAACACTGATGCACCTCTTCGATAAAAAAGGGGGCCAACAACCTCTCTTGATGCATTGCATCAACTAATTTAGGAAGTTGATCAAGAAATACCTGTTGTTGAAGAAAAGGAGAGTGAACTTCCCCTCCTAAAAGAGAGGCAAAAAAATCCACTGCTTCCCTTTTAATATCCTTTTTCTTTGTCAGCCATTCACCCAAACCTTTTTTGAGTTTTGAAATATAATTAGAGCTTTGTCTCTATTTGATAGAGGTATGGAAAATTTTTGAGTTCTTATCGCCTTCATTCAACCATACTTCCCTCGATTTATGACGCCAAAATATCTCTTCCTTCAAAAGTAAATCATTTAGTTATGCCAACAATAATTTTTCCATATAGTAATCCTCCGGATCCATCCTCACTCTGAACACCTTTTCATTTAACTCATTCAGAGCAACTTCTACTCTAGATTTTTCTTGAAAAATATTCTTAAACATGGACTTATTCCAAGCATAGATATTTCTTTCTTAAGCAAGACAATGTTTTTTGGGCAAAATGAACATATGCTTACCTTTCACCACAAAGGATGGACCACCATTGTTTCACTAAAGATCCTTGAAAGAGGGATCTTTCATCCACATCATCTCAAATTTGAAGGTGGAATTTATGGGAACCATGTCAATAGAGATGTTTAGTTGGATTGGGAAATGATCTGAACCTGACCAGGGTCAAACTTCACTCTCCATTAAAACACTAGCATGTAATCTCCAATGGGATTAGCCAAAAATATATCAAAATGAACCGCAATTCTCCCTGTACCAATGTGCGTATTGGACCAAATAATCTACCCTCGCTTCGGGAGAATATCCCAAAGTTCTCTGTCCTCCACAAAGGAAGAGAAGTCTCTTTAAGTCTGGGGATTGCTTTGAGAACCACCTCCATACTTCGAATCCGAAACAGTGGCATTAAAGTCACCAACTAGTAACACTAGAACATCCCCTAGAGCAACTAATTTAGCAAGCAAAGAGGCCCATAAATATCTTTTTTGAGGAATACTAGTCAGACCATAAACATTACAGAGAAAAAGAACTTATCAGAATGCTTAACCTCAAACTTACACCATTGAAAAATTTATCCAAAGCTTCCATTGAAGAAACCACCACCTTACTAGAGAGACAAACTACTCCTAAACCGCTAGAAGCACCATTGGCATCAAAAAAAGTACCTTGCCAACCCTTCCATTTACTTAACCAACTAGAAAAACACTTTGGACTGAGCATTTTAGTTTCCTGAAGACAAAAAATATTAACTCCTTGTTCTAATATTAAATGCTTGGTTAGGCATTGCTTGTCAAGGGCATTCAAACCCATGACATTCCATGAAATCATCCTCATGGGTTCTTTGGGGAGATTGGCCTGCCCTACTTATTGGTTTATAGAAGAGCTTCATCTGTTTCTACTTTCCTGCTACAACCTCCTGAAGAGTTCCTCTCATTACTCAGCCTACCCGGCCCAATTTCCTCCCACATTGAATGAAAATTACGCCAGGGGTCTCAACGATTGAGCAAGACACCTTACCAACAACCCAATATGGTGGGGAAGAAACCCTAACTTCTTCCTCCACCTCCCTTTCCACCAATCCTTCTGATTTTTCTCTATAGGCGACCCAACGGTCCAAATCTTCCATGGTAGCCCCATTCATCGTCTCTATTCCATCATTAATGAGAGAAATAAGATGAGAAGATTATTATATTACCCTGGAGGTTTCTTGCAAGAGAGACTTTATTGAGAGCTCCTTCTCTTTACATATTAGACCATCTAGATCTACATTTTCCTTATTAGGTCGAAGATATTCCAAATGTCGACCTGCTAATTCTTCTACCTCCTGCTCCACTACTGGAGGGCTACACCCTGGAACCACCATATTTAGCCTAGCCCTACAATCCCTTCTTAGATGAACGAGATGATGAAACCTAAAGAATTTGAAAAAAATCCTCTCGTATTCCACCTACTGCACCTAGATCCATTATGAAGATTTGATAGAAATAAACTCGAACAAAGGATTGGAATCGTCCACCGCAATACAAACCCTAGCAAAATCTGCTAGATTACCTTCTAGAGTCTTCGGGTCAATCCTAATGACTCTCCCAAGCGACCAAAAAATATTTGATAGGATACGAGGGCTCCAATATTTGATTGGAAGGGCATATAACCGAACTTAGATTTTCATTTCCTCCAGAACCACAACATTATGATCAAAGTTCAATGACCATTTACGAATATGAAGCCCATCTTCTACAAATTGGCACTTTTTCCGCTGAAGGGTTTCCTCTTGCTAGGCTCATACTCTTGAAGATCTGTACAAAATACCCCTTGGCTAGGAATCTGACTCGAATTCCGTTCCTCCATTGCTTCTCACACCAACCAGAAATGCCTTCTGTAGAAAGCTTCCTTCCCAAAAATGTTTCTACTATAGCCCTTCTGGAAAAGAAATCCACCTGGGCCCCAAGCCGTATTTTGATCCAAGTACCATTGAGCATGGGACATCAACAAGGGGAAAAACTGTAGAAAAGACCTACTTTGTTGCATACCATCCTCATGACAGTTTTGTGCACCTTTTCTTTGAAACCCTAAGCCATACGTCTCTCCCATCGCATCCTATTGAAGATTATTCCAACCTATTGTCGTATAATTTAATCAAAGAGGTTGAGTTTGAACATGGGTTGTTGGCTCTATAGGCTAAGTGCTCCACCAGTTCACCATAGGGTCATCCCTAACCCGCAAGGTGACATGCAAATGCGCCACTCCACATGCTGCGGGTAAACCAGGATATGAAATCCTAGGGGCTGGGTTTGAACCTAGGTTATTGGCTAAAACTTTGGGTGGTAAACACTTTTATTGTACCATAGCTATGAACTGGAGTGGTGGAGGAACACTTTATCTAAGAGGGACATGGGGGTGGGCGTAGGTCCTTAATGTCCATCAATCAATCCACATTCAGAGTGTCCCACTATGTTCCCCTTGGTCCATATGGAGAAGTTAGACCCCTACCACATGGTGTCCACATGTCCACTTATTGAAAGCATTCAATGAACTCAATGGGAATAGAACTTGGGTAAACTTTGGATGGTAAATGATTTTATTATACTAGAGCTATGAACTAGAGTGGTGGAGGAGAACTTTATCTAAGTGGGACATGGGGGTGGGGTCGAACTATCCACATTCAAAGTGCCTCGCTATGTTCCGCTTGGTCCATATGGAGAAGTTTGACCTGTACCTCAAGGTGTCCTCATGTCCACTTACTGAAAGAATGCAATGAACTCAATGGGAATGGAACTTGGGTTGATGATTACAAACTACTTGTAACACACCAATAGCCCATGGCCTTGAGTTCAAACTTTGGATGGTAAACACTTTTATTATACGAGATCTATGAACTGGAGCGGTGGATGAGCACTTTCTCTAAGTGGGACATGGGGGTGGGCTTGGGTCCTTAATGTCCGCCGAGTGATCCACATTAAGATCACCCCACTATGTTTCGCTTGGTCCGTATGGAGAAGTTAGATCCCTACCTTGAGATGTCCACATGGCCACTTATTGAAAGCATCCAATGAAATCAATGGGAATGGAATTTAGGTTGATGATTACAAACTACTTGTAACTCACCAATAGCCCAAGACCTTGAGTTCAAAATTTGTATGGTAAACAATTTTATTATACCAGAGCTATGAATTGGAGTGGTGGAGGAGAACTTTCTTTAAGTGGGACATGGGGGTGGGCTTGGGTCCTTAATGTCTGGCGAGCGATCCACATTCGGAGCACCCAACTATGTTCCGCTTGGTCCATATGGAGAAGTTTGATCCCTACCTCAAGGTGTCCACATGACCACCTATTGAAAGCGTCCAATGAACTTAATGGTAATGGAACTTGGGTTGATGATTACAAACTACTTTTAACTCACCAATAGCCCAAGACCTTGAGTTCATTATAAGGAAATTCATTGACTCTTCAGAATCCTCTCTGTTATTTTGTTGCTTGCCTGATCTTCCCTTTGGTTTCTAATGCCTTTTTTCCACTTGGACCTTATTTACTTGATTAACACTTATTATAAAATACTAAAAAATAAAAAACCTGGAACTATGTAATGCTTTCTCTATGGGTAAATGTTTAATAATATAATTTTGCTTATCAAATTACATCTTGATTTACTTATCCTTTTTATACGCACATGCATTTCACAATATGCTTGAGTTTAGATGTAGGAAAAAGAGGCTACACATGAATGCAAACACATTGATCTTGCCATTACTAACAATCAAGGGCAACCTATTTACATTAGAGGCATTTCCCATACTTGGTGCATCTTAACTATTATTTATCTTTCCATCTTAGTCCATTAACCATATTAAGCTACATAGAATGCTTATACATGTCTTCCCCTTGTTCATATAACTATGATTTCCTATGGCTGTTGTACGACCTTAGATATGATAATGACATTTACCTATTTACAAGTGCTTACATTGTAGTTCACATACTTTGAATTTGATTACATTGATTTATTTTATACTATGATTATGACTACACTGATTGATCCCATGCTTATGATTATGATTCTGCTGATTGGTTATATGTTTGTGCCTATGATGATTATATTAATTATGTTTTGACGACACTTATTGATTACATTATGCTTATGACTGTGTAGGAACATGATGTCAAATTATATTTGTGTAAAAGGGCCCTCTAGTCCATGCCATGGGCACATTGTGCTCGTGTCATGTCAGAGTCATGTACAAGTCAAGTCGGCATTGTGGCATGCATGCCTGTGTGCTTCTTGATAAAAATGCTTATTAAATGCTTTCAATATGAATCCTTGTTATGTGTGCTTATTTTGATTATTTAGCGTTCCATCATATATATGATGTTTTGATCCATATTACACACAATATTATTAGTGCTTACATTTCCATGATTTATATCATACATCTATTGGAGGCACATATATTAATACACACTTCACTGCTATGCCTTGCTTGATAATTCTTTGTATTTCCAACTGTGGTTTAAACAATGATATATTATATGCTACTAACACTCACTTATTCACTTGTTTTGGATTTCTTGTTACATGCGTGCTTTCAAATGATCAAAATCTTTACTATGTTGAAATATCCTATCATTTTTGATATACATGCTTTACATGGTTAGGATTTTATTTTTTATATACAGAATAACATGCAATGCACTTAATTATTTCTTTTGAGATGAGTAAGATGTAGGAGCACATCTCTCAATTCAAAAGGGGAGAACATATTGGGTTGATTCAAATATTCATACACCATCAATTAGAGCACACCACTGGTTTCCTATCCCTTTAGGTGACCAAACCAATACTTAGACCACACTATTTTATTCAAACCTAATTTAGTAGTTACTCAAACCAACAAAAATTCTACCAAAAAAGGTTATCAAAACTATGTGATTATCTCCATGATTTTTCCTTAATTGAGATAAAATATTTGTTCAGTTTTCTAGCTAGGTAATGAACTTTCACCCATTAGCGGGGTACTAAATCCCCAATACTGATAATTTGACTTGTCCTTAATCAAGATTAACACACCCATTATAGTTGGGGCATACACACACTAATAAATCTATTTCCAACAGTTGTTACTATTTAACATGACCTCTTCTCTATATCTGATGTCTCTCCAATTCAACGGTTGTTTTGGGAATCGTAACCCAGTGAAACTCTCAAAAATAAGTGTAGTGAGATAACATCATGGTTCACATATCACCGGGTATAGTAATTCCAAGTTACTCTTTCAAAATCCAAAATTTTAGATTTCAAAGTTTAACTCCTCAAAGTTCAAGTTTTTCAACATTGCTTTATCAAATGCTAAACCAATTACATCCCATGTGATTTACAAGTATATACACGATATGTCACAACACTTTTAATTATATGTGTGTGTGTGAGTGTGTGTGTGTGTGTGTGTGTGTGTGTGTGTGTGTGTGTGTGTGTGTGTGTGTGTGTGTGTGTGTGTGTGTGTGTGTGTGTGTGTGATATATATATATATATATATATATATATATATATACATACATACACATTTTTAAATCCCTTTAAACCAACATTTAATATTTAATTTCAAATAATGGATCAAAAGGGGGTTGGGGGTCAATATATAGAACCCTGGATTTGGTCAAGGTAAGATCCACGAGATTCTTAATCAAGGTAAGATCATCCCAATCTCTTCTTATTCTTGTAGTCAGATAGTCGTCATGCCAAATAAATATGGCACATGGTTCTTGTGCATCAACTGCTGCATGCTCAATATGATATTGATGTAGACTCAATATCCACTAACACACATTGATGATCTTCTATACCCTCTCTTACGTGCACAATACTTCACCAAGATTGACCTAAATTTTTGTCCCCATTAGGTATTAGTCCATTCTACATACATCTAGATGACAACACTCAAGACCAAATAAATATCACACGAGTGGTTGATTATGCCTTTCAGTTTGACTAATACACCAAAAATATTTATGCACTTCTATCTTGGTGTTAAGAGACGTGAGGGAGCTCCTAAGGGGTTGTCTAGTTTATACTTGAACACTTACACAAACACCTAGAAGAACTACGTGAGGCTTGATGTCATAACAATGGCATGTAGAGTAACACTTATATTGGTTTAAAAATTAGGGTTTATCACCAAGTGTATTTTAGTCTCACCACACATACACACATGTTTTTTTCTTTTGGTTTTCTAATGCTCCAATGAAGGGTTATGTAGGTTTCTATGGCTTTCAAAAAATACCTACAAGTAGATGAAGAGGAAAGAAGATAGGGTAGAAGAAATTCAATAAAACAATAGTTAGGGTAGAAGATAGCCACAAAACATGAATTTTATTGCCTTATAAGGATGCACAATCCATTAAAATGAAGGAATCTGAAGGCACACAACCATTGAAAAGATCCAAATCTGAGGCTTGTAACTCAAAATACATATGAAAAACTTATAGAAGCATGCACTAGCATTACAAGAGGGTCCAACCTTTACAAATAAGCATTATTTTACAATACATAGAAAATGGGAAAGAGAGGGGACAGAAAAAAAGAGGGAAACTCAAATTTCCACTTTCAACCATAATTAATATGCATTGAATACCTGAAAATAGGCATGGATACCCTGTCAAAGCCATTCCCCAATGATACTTTTATTATAGGAGAAGGAGTGGGCACCATGCCTCATAAAATATGGTGGTTGAGCTACTTGGGGATGTTTATTTTAATGCTGGGATATTATTTCCTATTTTTAACCCACCCAACCTCACCAAAATTAAGAAATCTAGTTTTTGTGGTGTAGTACATGATGAGACATTTCGAAAGATATGGCCATTTGAAGATTAGGACTCGGGATGATCACAACAGGGTTCCATGCAGGCCTCCACAATCCACATTAATGTGTTTTGTGCTTGGTGTAGACAAATTATATTATTAGAGAATTGAAGGAATGTGGGAAATATTCCTCTTATGCTCATTGGGCCCGTCATATCCACTTTTTCGTAATTCCCATGTTTTGCAAAGAATCAGAGTTTGGGTGGAGCTGTGAAATAGTTCCACCTAATCCGTTGGGGCCCACTTTTTCCACATTTTCCATCCATTATGTCTTCCCTGCGCTATTTTGTCATCCGTGTTGGTCAATTGGAGAACTGACAGGACATGGGAACAGTTCCACCAGTTCCCAAGGTACCCACATCACCCGCTTTGTCTGCAATACTAACTCACTTCACTTGCCGCATTAGTCAGTCGACTCACCCATAAGGGGAACTAAAGGCTTGGTGAAACATCTTGTCTATTCCACTGACGCCAGATTTGTCCGCAACACTACTCCTTTTCCTCACTGTCAGTCCAAATGGCTATGCAGGGAACTCAAGGTCCCGAGGAACTGTTCCTCCAGTGCTCAAAAGATATGATTCATCCAAATTAACTTCCCTAAACTCCTCCTACATTAGGTGTGGAAATGCGAGGAACATCAGGAACAAAGGAACCGTTCCTTGTGTTCCTCTAAAGTTTGATTTAGCTACATTAAAGCATATTTTACCGAATTCTTCTGATTTTTTGGCTAAGTGTTGGGTAGTATAGCCTTGCAGTGGAGAGAGAAAGTCTTGTAACAGTGAATTTCTCCATTTTTTGTTAGTTTGTACATGTCTAAGTTTAGACAATAATGCCAATTATCAAAATAACCTGAGTGGGATGTAGTGCACCCACTTTTCATGCATCCTTTGTCAGACCTCTTCTAGCACGCATCCTTAGGCAGCCTTTGTCAGATCTATCTCTTTTCCTTGCAGAAAAATGCAATCACTTTATTTTGAGATCCCGAGGCCCTAACCACGAAGTAACCCAGGTTAACGTTGTAGACTTGGTAGTAATCAGATAGTTGCAGTGAGTGCAAAAGTAGAGCAATATTTTATCAACAATGATAAAAATAAGGTTTCAGTGATCCCACTATTAAATAAATAAACTACGGGGAATTGTGCGAACTGGAGCTATGCCAATAGCCTCTTGAAATCTGTCTCGTTCTGACTTAAATGGGTCATGCACGTAGAACCCAGTATCTCCTCAATTTTCTATACATAACTTGATTTATCTGAATATGTATCCATTTTTTTGTTGTGAAGTAGCTCAATGTCTCTGAAAGGGAAGCCAAAACTATTGTCTTCCACTTAACTAAGGAAGAAAGAGATTTAGGTTGAGTGGGTGCTTAATGCAGGTGTAGTTGTATTGATTTTGATTCTTCTAATTATGTACACATATGTTGTGTGCACTGCAGCCTTGGAAGCGCCATTATCACTGTAAACGACAGCTACTAGTTTGTTTCTCTTGCTATTTTTCTTTTATTTTGAGCAGTTGTTGTATTTATTAGGAAATTGGAAGTGCCCCTTTTCTTGCTATCCTTCACCCTGAAATCTGAGACTACCCTATGTAAAAAAATTGTACTTTTAAAATAATGGGTCGTTTTGTGTTTTAATTGCCAGAAAGTGTCTGTATTGTGTCAAGATATTCCCAGAGAGTCATATTAGCCAATTTTGCCAAATACCCAGATGCCCAAAATCGTTATATTCTGTCGCTGGGGTTTGCCTGTGGGAAATTTTTATTTAATTATTCTGAGCCCCGTTTGAGGTAAATTGTGCTCCGGTTTAACCCTGTTGTGGTCTTACATGTCAATATTCCCATATACCAGTAGGGTTTTAACCAGGAATGAATCCTGGGCTTTATCTGTGACTTCTGGCAACGTTTTGCATTTTTGGTGTTTTCCTGTTTTGTTTTCTGTGAAATTTCTCTAGGTCAATTCCTTTGCCGGTTTAGTCTGATTTCTTTCCTGGAGTATTTGGAGATCATCTACGGATGTCATGCCAGAAGGAATTTGCTACAAGAGGTCTAGTTCTCTCTAGAAAGACGAAGTCGTGCACAGAAAAGGCCTCTTCTGGGCAAGTCACATTTTTGGGAAAGGAAGGTTTTAAGCTACAATGGGATTTTTGGTAGTAGCAGGCAGGTGGGAATTTTGTACCTGCCTAGCAGGGTACTTTTTCCCATGGAAGCAAAGCCACTTAAGTCATAATGGGAAAATTAGAGGCAGCAGGCAGGCGGGAATTTCTTACCTGCCTTGCAGGGTGAAAATTCCCATTGTGAAATAAAAGAAAATCACTTAAGGCATTGATGGGAATTTCTTACCTGCCTTCCAGGGTAAAAAATCCCATTATGAAAGTCAAACAACTTAAGTGGATCATGGGATTTTTGGAGCTGCGGTGCAGGGTGAATAATCCCATTGAAAATTGGCTTTTAAAAATAGAAATGGGCTATGTCAAAAAGTGTGACCCCTTTTGGAATAGAGGGACAACTTTAATTGCATTTATTAATTAATTCTATTTCCAAATTTGGCACCCAAGCATGAGGAAAAGTCAACAAGGAAGAAGAGGATAAAGGAAATTAGAAATAGAATTCTAAAATTAAATAAATATAATTTATTTAATGCAGCCCCCTCTCATGTCAAAAAGTGCGACCCATATTGAGGAGAAATAATACTTTTTAAAGTATTAATTGATGGAATTAATTCCTATTTTTAGTGCATGAGGTCAAAGCACACTGTGAAGTCAAAGTGGACTAGAAGTAGAAAGCTAAAATTAAATAAATTTAATTTATTTAATGGCAGCCATGAGCATGCACAAAATAGGCACCCAAATTGAAGAGAAAAGCATGTTAATTAATTAATTAATTGCCAGGAATAGGAGAGGCAATTATTAATTATAGAATGGTGAAGGTTATATAAGAAGGGGCTGCCATAATGATGAATTAATTAATTCTTTAGCAAGGAAGTGCAGCCCAGGCAATTTTGGCGCCCAATTAAGGAGGAATTTTGCACAGAAGAAGGTGTTTTCACTGCCGGAAAGCTTCAAAGTTTGGCGCCTAGGTTTGAAGGAGCTTGAATTAAGTCTGATTAATTGTCTGCATAGTGGTACAGGTGCTCAGGTGAAGTTGACAAAATTCATGCTTGCTTTGCATGCAAACAAAACCTCAAATTTTGGGGCAGCAGGCTTGATATATGCAGATTTTTATAATTAAAATCAAGTGTTCATGTTCCGGTTGCCATCTTTGTCTGAATTAATTGCAGGAATTCATTACAGGTGCTTTTATAAGAGAAAGGGAGCTTAAATCAATGTCCAATACATTGAACATATCCTCTGAATCTGAAGAAATCTCCAGATCTGCACCGGTTGTAAAGAATTCTGGCCGAATAAAGAGAAAAAGAATTGCTCAGACAAAGACAGATACGGCCATGGCAAAGCGGGATGAAAAAGAAAGCTCAGCAGAGTCATGCATTACTTCCAGGTTTGCTGACATTGGAGATACAGATCTAGGTCCAGAACCTCTTTCTGAATTGATTGACAGATCCAGAGCTGGAAAGACTTCTCTCATGCGTGCAGTCAAAAGTAGTGGAATCATTCGAGCTTCAGCATTCCCATCCACAGCTCAGTTGCCAGAATTTGTCATGGAGTGTGCTAGGTCTTACCACCCACTATCTAGATCAGTCTGAGATGCTGCAGGGAAGACAATAATCCGGTTGGATGCACAGTTCATCAATTATTGTCTGAAGATTCCAGCACGACAGGTGGTGACTACTATTAGCATACAGGATGCCGGCAACAGATGGGAAAAGCATAAAGTTGACTGTGTGGGCATAATGAACAACAGATACATGAAGAAGCCCAGATCTCCATCCAAGTTCCCAAGAACTCTTCCACGATCCAATCTGGTACAAGAGGTGGATGACATTACCAAATTGTTATGCAGGATAAATGGCGAAGCTAACGCTCACAACTTCCGCACATGGATGTATGCTTTCATCAGGACCATTGAAATCAACAAAGTAGATTCAATAATCAATTGGTTGGAAATCATTAGTGACAACATTGGTGAGCAGCTCCGGAATGTGAGGCGTACTTACAGCTTCAAAATGACTTTGTATTTGGTATATGCAGCAGCTTCACAGGGTGTCTTCTCCAAGCTGGATAGACGTGGTGTGCTTTCCAAGGATCCTATTTTTGAGTGCTATCCACAGCTTACTGTGCCCGCATGCAATAAAGATTACAAGGTGGTCAACGATGGATTCTTCTACGGATTCATTTGTAGGATGGACGACGATCTAAAGGCCAACAGGGTGAGCAAGGAAGCTTGGGAAGCTGTGTCCAAGATTGGCAGTATCTTCATCCAGTTTGTGGACTTTACATACCTCAGGGTCACCAGCTTTTCAGGAGAACCAGTTAAGTTGCCCAGATATCCGAGTGACAGATTGGTCATCATGGAGTTGAGCAGACAACTCGTGGAGATGCATGACCTACAGTCGAAACGGCACAAGTCTACAGGCTTCTTCCCAATCACAGTGGGCTATTACAGCTGCCAGAGTATTCATAAAGCCCGAGGAATTGAAGCAGAGATGTTCTCTGAGTACGAGCAAGAGTTCTTCCCAGCACGGCTGAACTTTGATCCATTTGGAGTGGCAAGGAAGACAATCTCCCAGGAGTATGCGCATGTGCCTTCATTGGAAGATTTCTGGATGAAGTGCAGAAGCGAGTACGAAGTTAGAAAGAAAGATTTCAGCAGGTTATCAGTGTGGCAAGTGTTTGACTTTGGATTAGCACGGATACCTACGGATCTTAAAGATGATGGGCCTGTGTTACTTGATGCATACCATCAGATGGGAGGAGATAGAGCTGTACTTCAGGAGAGCATAGGTGGCTGCCATACGATCGAGGAAAGGTCTGCCACCATTCTGGTCAATACTTCAAACTGGTTGCTGACGAAGGGATATTGCCTTGATGAAGCATTGATGAATCAGATCACAGGAAACTTCAGCACAGGAGATTCCCTCAAAAGGAAGCATGAAGGAGAGAGCAGCAGAAGGCCTGAAAAGATTAAAGTGCACATAAGGTCTCATTCAAAGGAGAAGATCACTTCTACTGCTATGGTGTTAGTTCTGACTTCTCCAGCATCAAGTACTTCACCGACTATCGCACCTCAGCAAGATTATGCCATTCCTCCGTTGAATCCGGAAACATTCATCTTTTCTCCTCAGCCACTCCGTTCAGCACCTCTTCCTGAAGAAACGTTGAAGTTGCAGATGGAAGAATTTGAAAGAGCTTTGTCTTTGGATAATTCAGAGGATGACAGCCACAACACTGTAGCAGTTTCAGATGGAGAGGAATCAGAGCGTGAGATAGTGGTACACTCAGCAACTTCTCATTCTCTGAGAAGTAATTTCTCAGAATGGTTGGCTTCACAGTTGGTTCCAGAGGCTAGAGAGGAAATCAACTTGGAGGAACATGACTTGCAGCTGCTCCTGAATCTAGGTGGAAAAGACAGAAAACCTAAAGTTGCTAAGGTAACTTCAAGGTTGATCATTGAGGAGTCGGGGCAGAAGTTCGCTGAGATGTCAGTTCCAGCAGAAGGGAAGAAGAAGGATGAGCTCATGGCAGAAGATATAACAGTGACCAGAGTACCCATAGGTCAAGCCACCACAGAAGGATTGAAGCAAGACACACAGACATTGATAGATGCTTTATTCCTTAGGCTTGACAAAGAAAAGGCAGAGAAAGTTGAACTTCAGAAGCAGGTATCTCAGTTGTGCGAGATTATTGCCAAGGTTGCCAAATCTTCCACTCAGCCAATTTCAGCACAAAAGCAGGTGAGTGATCATCTGATGCAGGAAGTGGAAGATGCAAGTAACCAGGTTAAAGCTATCAATGAATGGAAGAGTCTAATCATTCGCCAAGCTTCTGTACAACTCGGAGAGGTGCCAGCCCATCTAAAGGTTATGAAAGATGCATCAGATCAGCTGAAGCAACTGGTGACAAGCATGATAGATATGAACACAGTTGCTGAGAGTAACCTAAGTACTTTGGCCGAAATAAATAAGCTGCCGAGAGAGGTGTTGATTGTGGAATGAATTGTGCCCGATGGATCAGTTGAGAAGGGGAAGCAACTTGAGTTTGCAGTATCTTTCCATTTGGAGATCTACAGAATTATGCTGAAAAGGATGCAGGCACTTGAGAGTATGGCATCATCTTTACCAGACAATGTCATTGCTTTCACTAATGAGGAAGTGGTCAGGAACGTTTCTTCATACACAAGGACCATTCCTAGCAAAGTGCCTAATTCCCTGGAAGGATCTCTTCTGATGGTGCAAGGGAGAATTGATGGAGTTGTTAGGCCTTTCACGATGAATTCCATCAGTAAGCTGGTGGCGCTGCAGTCAGATATTGAGAAGTTCGGGCCTAGCTTGGAGGATGTGGAAGCGTGCATCAGGGTATTGAACGAAGGCTTGCTGCAATTCAGGACAGAAAAGGAAGTTGTGGCTAAGACAGATGGGAAGTTGTTGAATTACATGTTCGACAAGTATATTCAGTATCAAAACAAAAAGAAGATGTAGATGTTACAGCTGGCGAATCTTTCTTCTTCTACTCTTTCTTCTTCTATTTTCACGTTCTCGGATATAATTGTAAAACTTTAAAGTTATTGGTTTTGAAACCATTACTTTAAGTTATGTGGAACGATTCTATTAGTTAAGTGACAGATGTGTATAAGTTTGAGTATGGATCCAGATGCATGTCACTTGAAGAGGAATTAGAGGAAGATGATTGCCAGATGTTATCTTTATTTCTTGTTTATGTTCTAGTTCAGTTGAGTTTCCCATTTGTATTTTCCCTTCTACATTCTATAAGTAGAGGAAGAACCTTCGGGTTAAGGATCAAAATTTGTAAGCAAGCATTCTTGTGTTCCAGACTTTGTGCTGAAAACCCCTGATAGCTATTTGAAGCAAAGGAATAGAAAGGAGCAGATTTCTGGAGAACTTTGTGTCACGGTGCATTTTGTTTCTACTTTTTTTTTATCTCAGATCTACTTATAAACTTTGTGTTATTTTAGATCTAGATCTGAAAGCTGCCTTTGCTTATAATTTTCTGTGTGTTAATATCTATTGGTCTTGTCTATGTGCATGCAATCAACTCTGTAATCTATTGATTGGGTTGCACATCTTCCCTATTTCTTCCCTGTGTTTTTATTATTTCCTTCTTCTTTAGATATTTCCTTTCTTTAACAGCTGCTTACTTGCTGCAAAACTATACAACTATGGTTCATGAGCTGCATGGTTAAAGTAAAACCCCTAAATAGATACTAGCATATTTTATTGACAAATCTTACACGGGAGCCTCACCGGTAAATGAGGGAGATTTATCTCATGACTGCCTAGGTTTTCAGCTATGCAGAAAATCTAGCCAACAGTTTTTGGCGACTCCGCTGGGGAACAACTATCTTTACAGATCAAAGCTTATCTCTTGCAGATCAGAGTGTTTCCCATTCAACTTTCAACCTGGCTGAATGTCCATTCACCCGATCTGTGAAGGCACAAGGAAGGACTGATCATTTCTTCAGAGTTCAAGAGCAATTCAATTTCAATCATCCTCCTCAAGTTAGAAGCCACAGATCTAGTCTCTCACCAGGAAGGAGAGTACATACTCATCCAGATCCGGATCGTCTTCAGCATAATCTGGTGGCTGGAATTATTCACCAAGTCTACACAAGGAGAAGACGTGCCCCACTCATCATGCAGAACCAGAATCAAAATCAGAACCAGATAGTACCTGTCCCATGGGGAGCAGCTTTTGGGCCACTGAACTTGACTCCGCCTATGCATGATCTGCCTAAAGGATCCAGAAAGAATTTTCTGAAATTCTTTGGAGATGGAAAGCAAAATCCGGATGATCATTTGGCAGCATTCTTCATATCTTGTGGTGTGCTTGCAGTGGAGCATGAAGATGTCTCGGTCAGACTCTTCATTGAGACTCTACATGACTTGGCTGGCGAATGGTTCTATCGGTTAGCTCCTGGCACCATAACCAACTGGGCCACTATGCGTGAGCAATTTTTGAAAAGATTCAAGCCTGCAGAAGACGCTAGCACGTTGATCACTCAACTGACGCAGTTGAAGAAGGAGCCAAGTGAGAACATGCGGGACTTTATTGCAAGGTTCCAAAGGATTTTATATAAAATCCCCACTTTTGCCGCATTGAGTGATGAAAATCAAAAGACATTTTTTATAAATGCTCTGTTGCCCAAAGTTGGATATCAGCTGTGAAGGGCAAGACCTGTGAATCTACTTGAAGCACAAAATGTTGCCGTGGAGGTTGAAGATGACTTGATCATGGCTGGAAAAATCAAACAATCACCCCACAAAGGTGATGGAGCTTCTTCAGGTACTTCAGATCTTTTGCTGCAAAGGTTGGCTAATGATATGCTGCAAATCAAGAAGCAAATATTTCAAGCAGGAAATGCGTCCCCTTCAAGAATAGCTCCTACTACCGGACCTTTAATGGTCAAAATCAAAATCGAAATAGACTTGCGACCCATTACACCACAGCGGTTGGTAATCGAAGCTGCTCTAAGGAATAACTTGGAAACTAATGAAGAAGATCTAGGCATTGATGAATCATTTGACAATGAGGACTTTGTAGATCCTACTGGCTACTCCAATATTGGTTACTTGGACTACGAATCTGACGAGGGCTATTATGAATCTTTTGAAGATTCTGATGGTCAGGGCAACACCAACAATGCTCCTTCACAAGGTCCCAAATGGGAATCCACCAAATGGCTCCAATAAAGCATCCACAAGAATCAACTCATACCTACCTTGACAAAGAAGAGAAATCCTTTAAATAGAAGATGGGTAACACCTAATCCCAATGTAGGCCGACCCATTACCCAATATAATTAATTTCTATGTGAGCCCATATAAAAAAGGGGATGTAGTGCCACTCAGCATCTCCATTAGCCCATATACACTAAAGATTAATCCCATGTAAACCCATACATTAACTAAGGGGATGTTTCACATGTTGGCACTCCATCAACCCATATATATTATATTATCGCATATCGGCTGAAGGTAGTCATAGATTTAGAAGATGAATTGATCATGGATTAAAAAGAATCAAATAATCATACCCATGTCAAAGCTGATGGATATTTTCAAGTACTTTAGATCCTTGATTGCAAAGGCTGGCTAATAGATTGCTACAAATCAAGAAGTAGATATCTGCAAGTAGGAAATGCGACCCCTTCAAGAATAGCTCCTACCCAGACCTTTAATGGTCAAAATCAAAATTGAAATAGACTTTCTACTACACCACAATAGTTGAAAATTGAAGCTGCTCCAAGGAATAACTTGGAAACTAATGAAGAAGATCTAGGCATTGATGAATCATTTGATGATGAGGACTTTTTAGATCCTACTGGTGACTCCAATATTGGTTACCTAGACTACGGATCTGAAAAGGGCTATTATGAATCTTTTGAAGATTCTGATGGTCACACATTTATGGTGTTCACAAGGTCCTAGACACACCAAAATGCTAAGGCATCCACAAGTGGCTAAAGAAGAGAAAGAGAAGATCCTGGGCCAGCTGTTACTATCCTAAAAAAAGGTAGTACATTACCTTCTTCATTAGCTCCCAAAGATAAGCATGCCAATTCTTTCAATTCACAACAGAGGGCCAATGTGCATCCGGCTGAAGTAAATCAATATTTTTACATCATCGATCACATTAAAAATACCAAGGTCCAAATGTCAGAAGTTGAGTATTTAAGGGTATATCCTGATCAACTAAATAGATTGGTCAAGTGTGTGTAAAGTAATGGTCCCAACCCTCCAACAAATAATGTTTCACGGGGTATCTTATCAAGTCTGAAGATTACTCCTCCTTCAAATAATGTAGTTGCAAGCCCTTCTCCTTCTACTTATTCACCTGCTACATTAGAAAGGATTGAGCCATTCTATGTATGATTGCTTATTAATGGATACGAATTGAGCAATTGCATTTTGGACTCTGGAGCTTCTGACAATGTCATGCCTGCCAAAGTTGTTGATGCCTTGGGTCTCACATTGACAAAAACCATCAGAAGATGCTATTCAATGGAAAGGCAAGTACCCTTGGTTGAGCAAATTAAAGATGCACAGGTAGTACTTGCTTCTTTCCCAGACAAGAGATTAAAAATGACTATCCCTGTAGCAGACATCCCAGTGTCCTATGACATGTTGTTGAGTAGAAATTTCTGTAAAGAACTGGGTGGAGAAGTCAAGATGGATTGGTCTTATGTGCACATACCAATCAAAGGAGTTAATCAGAAGTTAGAACCTGAGAAAAAATTCAAGTACACAGTCTCGAAGTCTGAGGATCCTAGATCTCAGATCTTGTTTCAAGAATCTGATCACGGAGTCTATTATCTAGAAATGGATAAAGAAGAAATCCAACCCATGATTCAAGAACCACATCAACTTGATAATAAGGTTTGGTCTTTGGAATTTGATGGAAGCTGTTGTTCATTTGGATCTGGTGCAGGCGTTGTTCTTGTTTCTCCAAAGGGAAAGGTGCATCCATTTTCCTTTAAATTAATGTTCGAAAATACTAACAACATGACAGAGTATGAAGCATTATTGTTAGGTATGGAGCAGGCAAGGACAATGGGAATCAAGATCTTACGTGCAAAAGGAGATGCTAAGCTGATTGTTAAGCAGATAAGAGGTCTTTACCAAGTAAGAAAGGACAAACTTTGGCATTATAGAGATCGAGTCTACTCTGCTATCCTAGATTTTTCAGCTTTCTCGGTATCTTACATTTCGAGAGAACAAAATTCTAGAGCTGATTCACTTGCAGTGACTGCAGCTTTGTTAAATCCAGATCAGCCTCCCACATTTTTTAGACCAGGGGGATTACAAAGTTGAGATGGTCTTCTAGCCGAAGGTTCCTGATAACATCCAACAATGACATGTTTTTAATGATGACAAGCAGATTGCTGCATTTCTCCAACAAAAGGACAACTTCGAAGAGATCTACTATGAGGGAAGCAACTCACCTCCAAGACAAACTACTGTGGGAGAAATGGATGTAGATGTCTCAGGAAGTCAGGAGATTATCCAGCTAAAAGGAAATAAAATTTCTAAAGGCTTGGTATCTCTTGAGGAAATGTTCGACAAGCATGATCAGATGCTTAAAAAGAATGAAGAAAGTGGGGAAGGTTCTTCCTCCGAGACACAGTTACTAAATTTGGGAGCAAGTAATGATCCAAAATTAGTAAATCTGGGTAAGTGTTGTTCAGAGGAAGAAAGAGAAGCTTTTACAAAGCTTCTTAAGAAATACATGGATGTTTTTTCTTGGTCTTACTAGGATCTAAAGACATATCAGCCTGTAGAAGTTCAACACTATATCCCATTAAAACTAGAACAAAAGCCTTTCAAGTAGAAGCTGCGGTGGCATAACCCTACTATTTTTGGAACTATCTTTGCAGAATTCCAAAAGCTGTTAGATGCAAAGATAATTTATCCCATACATCACTCTGAATGGTTAGCCAACATAGTTCCTGTGAGAAAGAAGAGTGGCGAGATTAGATTGTGCGTTGATTTTCGCAATCTTAATCAAGCCTCATTAAAAGATAACTACCCCATCCCCATCATGGATCACACTCTGCAGGTTGTTACTGGATCTAAAATGCTTTCCATGCTTGATGGTTTCTCAAGCTACAATCAGGTCAAGGTGGCTGAAGAATATCAATATAAAACGACATTCATTACGCCTTGGGGAACTTTTGCTTACCAGAAGATGCCTTTCAGTTTGATCAATGCTGGAGCTACGTTTCAAAGAGCTATGGATTTAGCATTTGCTCATCTCAAAGATTGTAGCATAGTAATATACCTCGATGATCTGACAGTCTTTTCTAAGGATAGGAGCACGCACATTTCAAATTTGGAAGAGGTCTTAATCCAATGCCGCAAACATGGTATTTCTCTGAACCCTAAGAAATCCTATTTTGTTGTAACAGAAGGAAAGCTGCTAGGACACATTGTCTCCAAGGAAGGAACCAAGATAGATCTGGAACATGTCAAATCTATTCAGTCTTTGCCATTGCCAACATCCAAAAAAGGGGTTCACTCTTTCTTTGGTAAAGTTAATTTTCTCAGAAGATTCATCCCTGACTTTGCTGAGCTAACTCGTCATATCTCAAATATGATGAAGAAGACACATGATTTCAAATGGAGCAGTGAAGGGAAGGAAGCATTTGAGAAAATTAAGGAGGCCCTGTCAAAAGCCCCAGTCTTGGTTTCACCTGATTTTAGTAAAGAATTTATTCTTTATTGTTATTCCTCCGAACACACAATGTTAGCAATCTTAATGCAGAAGAATCAGGAGGATATAGAAGCTCCGATTGCTTTCATGAGCATGCCTCTCAAATCTTATGAGTTGAAATATACCTTGATGGAAAATCATTCATATGCAGTGGTAAAGGCATGTAAAGCATTCAAGTACTATATTCTTTCCTCACATACTGTGGTTCTTGTTCCAGATACTACAGTGAAATCTATTCTCACCCAACAAGAGTTAGGGTTGTTAAGAGGCACATGGGTGATGAAAGTTCAAGAATACGACCTGGATATCAAACCTACAAAGCTGGTTCGAGGAAGAGGTCTATGCGAATTGATGACTGAGATGAAAGCAACAACACTAGGGGAAGATCAAGAAGAGGTAGATCAAGATTTGCCTACGGTCCTTTTTATAGATCTGGTAGAAGAGTGGTATAGTAACATTGCCTATTTTTTGACTTATGGAGAATGCCCGGATCAAATTTCTCAAAAAGAGAAATGTACTATTAAACTAAAGTCCAAAGATTTTGTTCTTTGGGACAATGGTTTATACAAAAGAGGAATTGATGGTGTGTTTCTCCGATGCGTAGATAAAGCTCAGCAGGATCAGCTCTTAAAACAATTTCATAACATGGCTTGTGGTGGTCATTTCTCAGCCTGAGTCACTGCTCACAAGATCCTCCGAGCAAGGTATTACTAGCCCACACTTTTTCAAGATACTGCAGAGTGGGTGTCTAAATGCCAAACGTGCCAACACTTTGTTGGGCATGTAAAATTACCCGCATTACCTTTAAAACTAGTTGTAATTGAAGAACCTTTACAACAATGGGGAATGGATTTTATTGGTATGCTCAACCCAGCCTCCAGTGCCAACCATCACTATATTTTGATAGCTACTAATTATTTCAGTAAGTGGGTAGAAGCCCATTCCTGTTAAGAACGCCACTTCCGCGGAGGTGTGTAATTTTATAAAAGAAAATATTGTTATCAGGTTTGGCGTACCTAATAAAATAGTAGTAGACAACACTCCAAATATGTCTTCTAAGGAGCTGGTTGATTTCTACTACACTCATGGGATTCAGCTGGTACATTCCTCCAACTACTATCCACAAGGGAATGGTCAGGTTGAATCAAGTAACAAAATTTTGCGAAAGCTAGTAACTGAGAGTCAAAGAACTTGCCATAAGAAGTTATTTGATTCATTATGGGGAGATAAGATTGCACCAAAGAGGGATATAGGCATGTCCCCTTTTCAGCTATTATATGGAAGAGACACAGAGTTGCCTCTTACATTGGAACTGGTCCTACCCTATAAATTTCTAGAGCCCTGGAAGATTCTACATTCAGTGATGCTATTGAAAAGAGGATAATGTATCTGACTGAATTGCGGGAGGTACAGACTCAAGTCGCAGATAGATTGTTAGAGCATCAAAAGAAGGGGAAAGTTATCTTCGACAAAAAATTCCAGGGAAAGAAATTTTGAAATCAATGACTAGGTCCTTTTATGGGACAAAAGAAGAGAAACAAAAGACATGCACAGGAAAATTCGATTCACTATGGAAAGGGCCTTTTGTGATTAAAAAGATCGTTGGAGCAGATAGCTTCATTCTTTCTCATCAAGAATGGAGTTAAATTGTTGTTGCCTTTCAATGGGCAACACTTGAAGCTATTCCCAGACATGAAAAGACAGGGTAAAACCTGTATGTATATAAATAAGACTTTGTTTGTTTTTTCCTTATTTTGTTTGTGTTGTCCTTGTTTTTATTTTCTTGATCCCGTGCCTAAAGGACAAGATACGAAACCAAAGATGCTAGGATATCATCTTTTCCCTTGTCATTTTGATAGAGGAAAAGATGTCCATAGACGGAACCGACTAGTGTCCCTAGATTTCACCATGAAATCTGGGACTATCCCTATGTAAAAAAATTTGCGTAATTTTAAAATAATGGGTCGTTTTGTGTTTTTATTGCCAGAAAGTGTTTGTATTGTGTCCGGATATCTCCCATAGAGTCATATTAGCCAATTTCATCTAAATGCCCAAATGCCCAAAATCGTTATATTTTGTTGCTAGGGTTTAGCTGTGCGAGAATTTTTGTATTTAATTATTTTGACCCCTGTTTGAGGAAAATTGTTCTATGGTTTAACCCTGTTGTGGTCTTACATGTAAAATATTCCCATATACCAATAGGGTTTTTAACCAGGAATGAATCTTGGGCTTTATCTGTGACTTCTAGCAATGTTTTGCACGTTTCTGGTGTTTTCCTGTTTTGTTTTCTGTGAAATTTCTCTAGGTCAATTCCTTTGCTAGTTTAATATGATTTCTTGTGTGGAGTATCTTGAGATCACCTATGGATGTTATGCCAGAAAGAATTTTTCACAGGAGGTCTAGTTCTCTTTGAAAAGATGAAGTCATGCATAGAAATTTTTTCTTCTGGGCAGGTTACATTTTTGGAAAAAGAAGGTTTTAAGCTATGATGGGATTTTTGATAGTAGACAGACAAGTGGGAATTTTGTACCTACCTAGTAGGGTACTTTTTCCCATAGTAAGCAACACCACTTAAGTTACAATGGGAAAATTAGAGGCAGCAGGCAGGCAGAGAATTTCTTACCTACCTTGCAGGGTGAAAATTCCCATTATGAAATAAAAGAAAATTACTTAAGGCATTGATGGGATTTTTATTACCTGCGTTAAAGGGTGAAATAATCCCATTATGAAAGTCAAACAAATTAAGTGGATCATGGGAGTTTTGGAGCTGCGGTGCAGGGTAAATAATCCCGTTGAAAATTGGCTTTTAAAAATAGAAATGGGCTATGTCAAAAAGTGCGACCCCTTTTGGAATAGAGGGGTAGCTTTAATTGCATTAATTAATTAAATTATATTTCCAAATTTGGTGCATCCAAGCATGGGGAAAACTCAACGAAGGAAGAAGAGGATAAAGGGAATTTAGAAATATAATTCTAAAATTAAATAAATCTAATTTATTGAATGTAACCCCCTCCCATGTCAAAAAAGTGTGACCCATATTGAAGGAGGAATAATACTTTTTAAAGTATTAATTGATGTAATTAATTCCTATTTTTAGTGGATGAGGTCAAAGCACAATGTGAATTCAAAGTGGACTAGAAGTAGAGAGCTAAAATTAAATAAATTTAATTTATTTAATGGTAGTCATGAACATGCACAAAATAGGCGCCCAAATTGAAGAGAAAAGCATGTTAATTAATTAATTAATTGTCAGGAATATGAGAGGTAATTATTAATTATAGAATGGTGACTTTTATATAAGAAAGGGCTTCCATAATGATGAATTAATTAATTCTTTAGCAAGGAAGTGCAGCCCAGGTGAATTTGGCACCCAATTAAGGATGAATTTTACATAGAAGAAGGTGTTTTCACTGCTAGAAAGTCTTCAAAGTTTGGCAGCCTAGGTTTGAAGGAGCTTGAATTAAGTCTGATTAATTGTCTGTGTAGTGGTACAAAAGCTCAGGTGAAGTTGATAAAATTCATGCTTGCTTTGCATGCAAACAAAACATCAAATTTTGGGCAGCAAGCTTGATATATGTAGATTTTTATAATTAAAATCAAGTGTTCATGTTCCGGTTGCCATCTTTGTCTGAATTTAATTGCAGGGAATTCATTACAGGTGATTTTATAAGAGAAAGGGGAGCTTAAATAAATGTCCAATACATTGAACATATCCTCTGAATTTGAATAAATCTCCAGATCTGCACTGGTTGTAAAGAATTCTGACCGAATAAAGAGAAAAAGAATTGTTTAGACAAATATACGGCCATGGAAAAGCAAGATGAAAAAGAAAGATCAGTAGAGCCATGCATTACTTCTAGGTTTACTGACATCAAAGATACAGATCTAGGTCCAAAACCTCTTTCTGAATTGATTGACAAATCCAAAGCTAGCAAAGACTTCTCTCATGCGTGCAGTCAAAAGCAATGAAATCATTTGAGCTTACAACATTTACATTCACAACCCAGTTGTCTATAATTCATCATGGAGTGTGCTAGGTCTTACCACCCATTATCTATATCAGTCTGAGATGCTCAGGGGAAGACAATAATCCAGCTGGACACACCGTTCTGTTTCGCTCGGAATGTTTCAGCTTTTGGGAATAGAGTTGCTTCTATCCTTTCATTCCTTTTAGAAACAGATAAGGGTTAGGGCTAGGAGGAATACCTGTTGAATGTCGAGATGGTGTGCGCGTACCGAAGAGAGAGATCAGGTTGATTGCGAAGAACTCCTTTTTGTCTTGCAAGGAATACTTGCAAATAAGAACGCAAGACCACAAGATTCTGATTAGACAATAAATGAGGGAACTGCCTTGGGCCTAGGAAATATAAAACTTCCTTTCGAAGGTGGTCAATTCCCTTGCTAATATGAATCAACACAAAAAGACTGTAAAATAATCAATTTAATTGCTTCGTTGAAACAGGTAGGGGAAAAGGCTGGTTTCTGGTTTTGAGTCACAATAACCGATACCAGTTACTGATCAACCGATATCGGTAGGGTCTTTGTTTTTGGGAACTTTTGGCTGAGTTGTCAGTTGTAGGATAGTTGTGTTGTTTATAAGGCTGGTATATGAGCAGATATTAGGTAATGGGGTGATGAGAGGTAAGTGGATGATAGTTAGATATAATGTGTTACTGGGTAGTAGATCTAGGAATAGATTTTATGAGGACTGTGATTCAAAAGTCTAAGAAATGTTATTAAAGAGGACATGCAAGATATAACTTACTGGTTATTGACGAAGATGCAGGTCTAAGAGCTGTGATGACAAAGGCTGAACTTAGGTAGGATGGCTTGATACCCAAAAGATGAGATGTCTCCCTCCTAATGATCAGATGAGTGTCACAGGGCTTTGGCTATTCAGTTGCAGTCTTGGGCTTAATCTCCTTCACTGCAAACTGTACTTGTCTCTTCACTTGTCTCTGCTCGGCCAAGTAAAAGATCCGGATTCTCTTGATCGCTTTTGATGATCTCCGATTGATCCAAAAATCCTTCGACTCTTTTGTTTTTGGTTAGGGGAGCCCATTTACAGGGAACCGATGGTGGTTACGTAACCGATGGTGGTCGAGTAGGAACCGGTATCAGTCAGGTCAAAGTGAGGCTATTTTTAGTAAAATAGCCAACTTTCCCTCCTTTTCTCCCAAGAGATTAGTTGAGGGCTTGGTCAAGTAACTAGAAGGTTAGTTTTGGGTGTGAGAAAGGGGTCATTAGTCATGGGTGTTGATGTGGACCAAGTTATAGGTCTTAATTAGGTTAGTTTTAGGGTTAGGACTAGGTCATGATGAGGTGGCAAAATGAGGTGGCAGGTAAGGTGATGTGGATTTATCAATTACAAGGTAATTAATAAATAATTGTGTAAGGTTTAGGTGATGAGGTTAGGTTGCGAAATGAGATGTAGGTCCCCGGGGGTCGTAAGACACAAATTTGGTGTCTACAATAGCCCCATAGAGAGGGAAGTGGCAGGAATTATCCAAAAATTGCACGGAGAATGAAGTATGAAGCGAAATGATGAAGGAAATGGAGGAAAGTGTGAGTCCCCCTCAAGGATCTAGGGGACGGCATGGGAGGAGACCCCATCTTGAAATCAGGGATATACTTCCCTAAAGGTAATTCACATAGGTGTAGAGATGATGGTGCATAATAGTGATGCAAGAACAAGAAAGAATTACATTAATGTTTTGAAATGCAAGGTACTGTGCGCACTAGGGTCCAAATTACTGTGCCCAGCAAACCAACTCATGCACTTGGTATTATTTTGATGAAGAAGGTGTGTATCCAATGCAAAAGTGATATAATCCTGATATCCTTGGGATTTTGAAGTAAACTCCAGGGTATGATGAACGAGTCAAGTTTGAGGTAACATTTGAGATGCATTGATCGGAAGTACCAACTAGATGGGTTTGGTTGAGACTAAACGTCACGGTCTGGTAAATGCCCAAAAATTGGTCCGATGAGATCAAGTTTGCAATGTGACCCTAATCATGCTAAAGCATCAGTATAGGTGGAGGAAATACTCGATTCAACAAAAAGCAACATAATAAAGGTTTTGGATAAAAGTGTATCTTGTTGAAAAATGGGCGAGGAGATCATTGAGTGGGACAAAGAGCCTAAAATAAAAGGCCAAGTTGTGGGGTTAGTGGCCATGGATAAAGAACAAGATGAGGGATGAAAAGGAAAAGGTGTGTGAATTCTATAATAAATTAGATGCCATTTCAGACACCATTATCTTGAAGCATCTGGACCTAACCACGCATGAGAAAAAATACGAGTCAACCATGCACTTCTTGGAAGACTTAACCAGCATCCTCACCATGGAAAGGTGACCACTTGTATTAGCGTTAGAAATGGAGGTGATGGCATGGAAGAAGGAGGAGGAAAACTGGAAGATTGGGGAGATAGTGACTTGGTACTCCAAGCTCCTTACCACAATAAAGACTACCACACATAGGTGCCATATATCCATGTTATGAGAAATTGTGCCAATAGTAAGATAGGGGGCATAACATTGGGGCATATTAGTTGGAATGACACATGATGGCGGATCTGATACATGAATTTTAGGTTAGAAGAACAAATGTAATACCGGTTCCTTAGAGCATGATAAAACCGATATTGGATAAAGTTGAGAAGAACCTATTGGAAGAAAAATACGAAGCCTTGTCAGGGTTGTGACTTAAGCAATAAGATAAAGGAACTGTACCCCCCAATTCATTCGTAGGATGGATGCACGTAGGTGATCTTAGAAAACAGTTGGAAAGCATTGTAGATACACTGAGGTTGGCGCTATTTGAAAGAGGAACTTAGTTTAGATATAGTAAGAACGAGTTAGGTGGAGTTACCTACTTCAAAAGGTGCAGGGAGAAGTAGGATTCATTGGGAGAATATTGAGCACATCCGTAAGGAGCAGGAGGTTCTGGACTCCTTATGTAGTAGTAGCACCATTCTTCTATTCTTCCATGCTTCCATCCTTCGACGACGTGTCTCGTAATGGGTAGGTTCGAATACCCCTCATTATGTGCTTTATTCTTGGAGGAAGCTATAATGTTTCCCAAGGTTTGGAGTAAGAATGTATAGTGTGGCGTGATGTTAGGACCCTAATTAGATATTGGGTAATGATTTGACAAAGGAAGTACGCGTGTGAATGATTAGGTGAAATAAGCCAAGGCGTGCTGGGTGGGAAAAGCACACAGGGAAAAAGGGTGTTTAAGATTGGTAGTTACGTGAAACCAAGATGTAGTGTAGGAGGTAGCCGCAAGGGTTTAAAGGACTTATCCGGGATATTTTACATCATGGAGTCACGATGTCGGAAAAACGCTAAGGACCCGACATAGGTGTGATAATGTTGGGATAAGGTGCCAGTTTTGGAGTTGACCTTAGTCGGTCAAGAAAAGGACCGGCGTCCATGTAAGAGACCGATTCCTAGAGGCCATTACCTTGGTTTAGTAGAATTGGGTTTGCAAAGAGGATAAGCGTTCACCAATGGGATGGTTTGGGATCGAGGTTTTGTTGCATACAATCTACTCAAGAGAAAATTCATGGCAATGGTCGTTTGGACCTATTTAAGTAAGTTCTTGGGACATGAACAAATATAGAGTTTGGCAGACGTGGTGCATGAGTTTGAAAAGTGGTGAGAGGTATAAAGACAGTAATGAAGTGTTGCAGAAATGTTTAGGAAATGCTAAGGGTTTGGTTGTTCATAGTGTTAGGGTATTAGATGTAGGTTAGTTGCTAGAGGGTGTTTAGAGGGAGGGGGATTAGGAGCATATGATAGGTGGGTACTAGGGGATCCATAGACAGTCGGGATATAATCGGGGAGATAGAGGGCATAAGTTAGGATGTTCTAATAAATAGTAGGGCTAATGCAGTGGGTTGAGTTCTGCTGTCATTTGATGCTACGATGGTCCAAGATGCCCCCTCTTTTGAATGTACGGATATGGCTACTAGAACTCATTTAAATCAATATACATAGATCTATTTTGTACAACTTTCTTACTAGGCAGAGTAAACCCTCATGTTATTTGGCTTATCATGACTCAGGGATCATGGTTTGATTGTACTTCTTATCGAGATGTTTATGGGACTTTTGTGACCAATGTATTCCATGTATAGATCTGTTATTTATATGACTATCTTACTTTTTGAGTAGATGCATGTACTATCTGCATCCTAGAAATAGTCCTCCATTACTGATGGAGAATTAGTCTTGTAAAGCACACATAAAGGAGACAGCCATCGATAGCATCCTACACGCAACTCGGGTGAGTGTCAGCAACGCTATGCTGGCGTATGATAGCGATGATAAACACTTGGGGTTATGAAAGATATGTATTGGGTGCACTGCCATGAGATGACTATAACCATGCATTCGATCAACTCAACGGGATCGACTCGTGACTTACCCCATCAAGCCCGGACATCAGTCTTCGGCTCAACTTGCCAGCTCATAGAGCTTCCACACTGAGACTGACGCACTACAGGAACTCACCATGGTGTCAACTCGGCTTGGGCACCAGTGATTCTGGTAAGTTGCCACCTACGACATCTGTGGGGCTATCGCCTGCTCAGCCAACTCGAACGATTGTGTTCACGTTTTTGCTGCATTATCTGGGCATATGAGCTCTTCATGCCATGCCTTAGTCGAGTAGCTTGGGCAATCTTCCTGCCAACTCTCTTTCGGGCCCCAAGACCATATATAGTTATCCCCTTTCATGAGGTGGTTGGGGGTCGTCCATTTTTTAATCTTTTTTTCAGGGCGGGACGTCAAACCTAATTAAAGTGGAAAACTATTAGAATTCATCATTATAAGGGGGAGTATATTTTATCCGGAGCTCCATGTACTTGAGGATTTTCCAAGCCTCTTTCAGAGGAGCTCGATTGCATTTTACGCTTGGTCCTCTTCACTTGTGGCTAGATGTGCACAGACTGCTATGCCGAGAAACTTACGACAAGGATAGCCCTGGATTTTGTACGGTTTGAGACGCTTTCTATCGACAGGATGACCAACATCCCTTACCCTTGTATCGTGTTTACGCGTTTTTTGCTTGATTGTGTGTTTTTGCCTGCTACTTACAGACCGTGGACCCTTATTGGGTTTCCTCCACTCTTGTAGAGATTCATGGATGACGCCGGTTGTACGGGAGCATATGTGAGTTTGGTCAAATGTCCAGATGAGCAGCGAGGGTAGCAAAACCTGCATTGTAGATCATGGCAGCTATTTATAAGAGTTCTATCAGCTTAGGGGGTTATCAGTTGTTACTCGGGCAGCTTGTGCTTTCATGCAGACACATAGGTCTTGGTTGAGTCCAATGTCTTGCCCACCCTTAGTTTGTATCAGGCACAGGTACCTCTTCTCATGCAACCTTGCAACTTATTTATTTTGCTTCATGGCACAGGATGTTCTTTCTATGGCCGTGAGCATTTACCAGCGGCACCCCAGCTTTATAGGCACAGGGGTCACTTCTTCTTAGGAGTTAGATAACTATACATCTTATGCTTCTATGGTGGCACGGGTTCTTTTCTGGATGAAGAGCCTTAGTACCTTTCTACATGGGAATGTTCTAGATGGTATCGCAGCATGAGTATCTTTTCTTCATATGACGGACTATATCAACATATGAAACCATGTTATTGGTCACTTGATGTTAGGGATGTGTAGCCAAACCTGGTCCGTCTGTTACATGTAGGCACAATCGAAATCCTCCTCAGGGACCATTTAGAGCATACTTGAGTGGGGAGAGCTGTTTGGAGACCCTTCACATACTACCTTTGTATTTCTACTGTTGGATCCATTTATCTCCGGTCTTTTGAACCGGTTCATGTAATAGAGGCAGTTTTTCTAAAACAAACTCACTCATGTATTCCATCCCCGATTGATTGTATAGGATTGTGCCTTCTAGTTGTGATGACGAGAGTTGCTACTGAGTTGACTACCTTTCCTGCCTTCTCAAGTCACCTTTCTAGAGTATTTTAGAGACACTCCTCCCTTCTCGAGTCAGACATCGAGAAATATTATTCCCAACCTGCATATCATCATTACATATTCCTCCTTATCCAGATTTCTATGTGTAAGGCCCCTATTCAGGGCACCTTCTATATTTGAAACTTCATGCATAGATGATTCATATGATGTTTAGACATCGCTCATTCTATTTGTTGAACCCCATGTCTTAGGGCGAGTATCTGTCAGATGGTTTCTCATCTTTGATGTAGTGCCTGACTTTTACTACAGTACATGGATGTTACTCATCATTCTATGATGTTGATGTCTTTTGTAGAGGATGTATATTCATCTCTGTTGTTGGGATTTCCCCATCTGGGACATCTTATCACTATCCAATGTTGTATGTTTAGAGTTTTGTCATCATTGAATGCCATAGCTTGTATGTTGGATCCAAATGGTGTATAAATTTGTGGGGGTTGTTTTATTTCCTTTAGTTCACTAATGCATTATGTTTAGTGAATGTTCCTTTCACACTCTAGATAGATTTTATGCTAGTGACATTGTACCTTCAGATGTGGATTTAATCATATCATCTACTAGACCCGTGTCACACTTCCGTGGAACAAATTCAAAGTTAATTGTATTTCTACGCTTCTTTTTCCTTCAAAAATTAGGTAGAAAATAAAGAAAAGGACTATATTTGAAAAAGGTAGGTGAATGAATGGTATCGGTTATGTAACCGATGTCGGTAGTAAATAGACCGATATCGGTTAGATAACCGATACCGGTTATCTTTAGAAAAGTAGATTTTCTAAAAATAGAAAAGCGGTGGTGGTAACTGAAGTTATTATTTTGAGAGCCATGCAAGAAGTTAAATACGCGAATGCGACGGTTTTTTGACGACTGAGACAGGTAATTACATGAGAGATTTGAGTGATAAGGAGAAAAGAGACAGGGAAAGTGAATGTGATATAAGATTCAGAAGGCAGAAAGGCAAATTTGAAAAGGGTGGTGAACATGGCAGAATGAGGAGAAACATCCAGCAAGCAGGGACGAGAGGGAAGACAAGTGCCACCTCAAGCTGCTGCAGCCCAAGAGGTAAACGGTTTGGTTGTAATTTGATTTTTGTATGTTTTGTGAATAGGATGAGAGAAGTGTAAGTGGGTAGATATGAGAAAGAAAACGTGATAGCAAAGGTTATGGATGAGGTAAGTGTTATAGGGTATGGAATCAGGGGTTTTCGGGTATGTTTGTATGTACAGAGAGGAGTAAACGATCAAATTACTGTCGTAGGTGGTGTGTTTTGGCAAGGTGTACATAATTGACACTGACCGATAGCAGTTAGGGATAACCGATATCGGTTACAAAACCACTACCGGTTGTTAATAACCGATACCGGTTACTGCAGGGATTTCCAGAATGTGAGAAAAACCTTTGGGGATTTGATGGATTGAATGGTTGTTTGTTGTTTTGACGTATGCAGGCAGAGGCAGGGTTGAGGATGAATGATAGTGTGCCAGCGCTGTTGTCACGAATCCGAGCGGATGTAACACCAGGTGAATGGACATTGATAAATCGTTTGGGGTTAAGTGGAATCTGTTATTATTCATGAATTGCTCGTAACCATGCTATGTTACAGGCGTTGATTGAGAGATGGAATCCCGAGAAAAATACCTTCTACCTGCCAACAGGGGAGATGACAGTGACATTGGAAGATGTGTTCCGTATTTTGAGACTCCCAATTACAGGAACACTAGTATATCAGGCATTACCTAGCGCGGGGCGGCAGCGATAACAGCAGTATTTGGTCCATATGCACGAGATTTGACACAGGGAGGGTTGACATTTAGTATGGCCATAATATAATTCCGGGGCACCCCTGAGGGACAAGGTATCAGTGATATTAATGATGCGGTATTGTATATGCCTTTGCCGCGGGCGGATGGGGGAAGACGCCAAAGCATTGTGTGGTGTTAGTTTTTGTGTGAGATGAATAGAAAGGAACGTGACATGTTGCATGGCACCTGCCTATTGGCGAGCTATGACAGGGGTTGAGGGGCTTGTAGGCAAAATCACAGGACACATTGGATTTTTCATGTTGTATTACACTGTGGGCTATGAGCACATTATTTGTGTGTTACTAATGGACCGCCATCCTTCAGTGATAGCCAACACACCAAAAAAGCCTCATGCAATGTACAGGTACCACCAGCCATAAGAAGCACCACAGCGGCACCAGCACAGTCACCGGGGGCACTGGTAAAGTAGGGAGGGAGGGGGCCAACCCCAGCAGCGATGGTGGCACGGGATAGGTCTAGGAGGTGAGAGCGTAGGCCTGATACTATCATGATGTTCTAGATGGTATCGGAGCTGAGTATCAGCCATAACGGCTTATAGAGCAGAGACCTCTCACAGTCAGAAGATCTCAGGGAGGTTCAGCCACAGCTTGTGTGTCTGTTCCAGGTAGGAGGCCGAGGGCAACCCAGGGACCACTATGGAGAGGTGCTGAGGGGTCCTCACATTTTTGGGATTTGTATAGGTTGGATATTGGCCACACGGTCCGCGACCGTGTGTGTGTGTGCGTAGAGCCCGGCTTCATGCGTGGCCAGATATATTTATGTATTCATTCATTTTATTGTCTACCGGCCTGAGCGCCGATACGGGTTTTACAGTTGATCCTGGCCTGCGAACCGAGTATATTTTTGATATGATGGACCGACCTGCGAGCCTAGTCCAAGAGTATTGACAGTTTATGTGCTCTGCGTGCAACGTTGGTGTTGGTGAAAATTTATGAGATCATAGATGGAACCCTATGGCGAGGGCAATTGTACATGTGAAACTTTGGATATAATTATATATATGTTTTGACCACACAGTCTGTGCGTAAAATGTAATAAGTGGTTTTGTCGAGGTTTTTGTGATATTTGATGTCTGATAAGTTTTGATTTCCACTGGTTGTTATGTATTAATGCTGTTTATGTCGTTTGTTGTATGGACTGTATATTAGATTCAATGATGAGTTTTATTGACATTTATATTATGACTGTTTGTCTGTTTTGGGTTTGTGAATTGAAAATGTATATAGCTGGTCAGTGGGGGGGGGGGGGGGGGGGGATCCCAAAGGTTTATAAATAATGGTTTTTGATATGTTTGTTGATGATTGTTGTTTTGGTAATGTAGATAGATGTTTATGATGAAATTGTAATGAGATGGTGGATTTTAATATATGATATAGATAGGGGGTTTGTTATGCAATAAAAAAGGACTGCGCCACGAAAAATTAGGTAGAAAAAAAGAAGTACTATATTTGACAAGGAGGTTGAATGTCCGGTATCGGTTTTATGTAACCGATGTCAGTAGTAAATAGACCGCGATCGGTTAGATACCGATCCCGGGTTATCTTAGAACAGCAGCTGTCCTAAAAATAGAAAAGCGGGGTGGCAACTGAAGGTTCTGATTTTGAGAGCCAGAAGAGTAAATACGCGACGCTAACGGTTTTTTGACGACTGGAGACAGGTATTGCTGAGAGATTTGAGTAGTAAGGAGAAAAGAGACAGGGACAGTGAATGTGATCGATATTCAAAGGCAGAAAGCAAATTTTGAAAAGGGTGGTTGAACATGGCATAACAGTATAAGCATCCACCACATTTACGTATAGGGAAGACAAGTTCCACCCCAGTCAAGCTGCGCAAAGCCCAAGAGGTAAACGGTTTGGTTGTAATTTGATTTTTGGCATGTTTTTTTTGATCAATGAAGAAGTAAATGGGTAGATATGAGAAAGAAAACTTGACTGCAAAGTTTAGGAATGATGTAAGTGGTATAGGGTATGGAACTCAGGGGGTGTTTTCCGGTATGTTTGTATGTGTAAGAGGAGTAAACGATCAAATTCATTGGCGTAGGTGGTTGTTTTTTGCCAGGTGTCTATTGACAGTGACCGATAGCGGTTTAGGGATAACCGATATCGGTTACAAACCAACTACCCGACTTGTTAATTAACCCAAAAAAAAAAAGAAGAATAGCTAACCGGTTAACTGCAGGGATTTTGCAGAATTTGAGCACAACCTTTTGGGGATTTGATGGATTGAATGGTTGTTTTGTTGTTTTTGCTTCTGCATGCAGAGGCAGGTTTGATGATGAATGATATTTGCCAGCTTTGTTGTCACGAATCCGAGCGGATGTAACACCAGCTGAATGGACAAAAAAAAAAAACATTGATAACTCGTTTGGGGTTTAAGTGGGGAATCCGCTATTATTCATGAATTGCTCCGTAACCATGGCTATGTTTCAGGCGTTGATTGAGGATGGAATCCCCCGAAAAATACCTTCTATCTGCCAACAGGGAATGACAGTGACATGGAAGATGTGTTTCCTATTTTGGAGACCTCCCAATTAAGGAACACTCAGTATATCAGTCATTACCTAAGCGCTTGCGGGCAGCGACAACAGCATATTTGGTCCATACGCACGAGAATTTGACCATTGAGTTTGCATTTACGTATGCATAATATATGCACCATCACCCTGATGAGACAAGGATTAGCAGTTGATATTATGTAGTAGGGTATTATGCGTTTGGCCGAGGCGGATGGGGAAGATTTCCCAACAGTGAGGTGTGTTATTTGGGAGATTATAGAACGAACGTGTACTTTTGCATGGCGCACCTGCATATTTGGCGCGCTATAGCAGGGTTTATGGGCTGTAGGTCGAAATCACAGGCGACAGTGGATTGTTCTTTTATTACCTGTGGGCCTATGAGCACATTTTTGTGGTGACTACTAGGCGACCCTCCATCAGGAGAGACTGGAGTACAGAGATTGACATTCAGACGATGGGTCCAGACAGAACCAGGGCCCCAAGATCCCCGGCCGTGACGGTGACATGTGAGTAGATAGGCAGGTTGGAGATGGTGACGATTGCGGATATCTGTTGGAGTCCGTAAATGGGAATTATCTTGTAACAGAGAATATGCCGGAGAGCTGGGGTGTGTAGAGCGATTGAGGTGGTGATCTAGGGCACAGGCCAGGTGAGTATAGAGGATTCCTCTAGATCGCGTGTGGTCGATAATTTGGATTGGTGTCAGGGCGAACGCCCTGGCTTTATAGACCATATATTAGGATTCGACTCTGAGGCAGCATTCTCACCGACCCGCCCTGGCCAACCCTCCAGAAGGGCCATAGGATATCAGCCTATCGCATTGTGATGGATGCATGAATCGACAGAGGCCTATAGATTATGTTGGGTAGCAGAACTGTGCGAGGTGTATACGTGATTGTCTGTTTACATACTAGATTCCAGCAGAAGAGATCGGCTGCAGAGTTTGGTTCAAGTAGCTCCAAACGCAGGTGACTATGCAACGATTGTTAGTTTTTGCGAATTCACATCATCCTGGACTATAGACGAAGTTACTCCATCGAGGGAGCGATTCATCTGTTTATAGGAAGAGATTGGCAGATGTGGTTGTACCATAGCCATGGTACCTTTGATGACAGAGAGGCCTGGCGATAGGTGTCTGACGTCACATCATCCTCTGGTTCTGATGAGCGTGAGGGTCTAAATAAATGTAGCAAGGTAATAATAATAATAAAGGATGCCGACCTGCGTGTCGATTATAAGAAATGTATTGTTTACTCTAAATAAAACTAGAGATGTATGTGATTTGAGTTATTATAATATCGAATGTTTTCATTTACCTTTGGTGTTGTGAAAAAGGATACAAGGAATGGATTAAATAAAATACACAAAATATTTATATTTACCAACATGATAGGTTATGGTAGGGGATGGTCGAGCTAACCTTGGTATACCCCTTGTCTCCTAATGCTTCCTACATCGCCCATTGCACCAAGCAAGGAGGGGCCTAAGACCGATGTATTCTCCCTTATAGGACCAGGGAGATGTGAATTCAGGCAAATTGGTACGGTTAGGCACTTGGTTTGATTGGTAAATTATTGATATTAATATTGGTCAGGTACGGTTGTGGTGTTTGGTATTATTGTGCATGTTGTCAACGTATCCTGCAAGCAAACAATTAGCCTACCCAAGTGGTAGGGACCCATGTCCTGATGAAGATCAACCATAATCCTCGAATGCGAGGCAAGAGGAACGAGTCTCATAGGTGGAAACGAGGTCAAACACATCACATATGACATAGAACCAAGCTGACCCCTAGGTACCGTGCATAGACGAGAAAGTCAATAGGTTAAAAGAGTTGTATGATCCAACATATCATGTACGTTTCACGTCCCTTGAGTTTGAAACAAATTGTGATGAGTGGCGGTATAAAGCTAAGGTACTAGACTTGTTCAAAGTTGATTGTTCTGACAAAAAAAGAACCTCCCTAAATAGATAAGTCCATGCTCAAATTTATTTTGAAGAGGCTTTTATTTTACTGAATATAGACTGATCGATGCGGGAATCTACAAGGAATATGATGTAATTATTCTTGAGGTCTTCCCAAGCTGAGCAATGCGAGAAGCTTCTGATAAAGGCTGACTGTGTAATAGCTCCTCAAGGGAGCAGTCTATTTATAGTAACATTCTTGAATTTTAGTGCATAGCTTTCCCTTCGGGGGAGCCAGTCTATATATAATAGCAGGCTATAGTTTGGCCTAAGCCGTCCTTCCGAGGGAGCAGTCGATAATATAATGTAGATAGCTAGAATGTCCGTTTGGCGTTCAGCAATCTATGGTGGTAAGGAATTGACTCAAGAAAATCCTGTAAGAATGTTTATTTTAATACTTTGGAAGTCATGGACTAGACTAAAAAGGGAAGGCATTGCTAAGGTGATGTGAGAATCAACTATGTGAGCTTGATTTTTATTAAAAGGTGTCTGAAACAAAGTGTCATGTGGGTAATTGAGCTCAGGGACGCGGTAGGAGATACAAGTGATATAACACTAAGTCAACAGGTAGAAATTGTCGAAGATGCAGGCAATTAAGGGGTTCAGGCTCAGGTTTCCAGTAAGCGAGGCTAAACGATAAGGGCGATCCATAAGTGTGGAGGATTTGTAAGGCCCAATCCAATTGGGAGCACATTTTCCTTCACGGTTTCCTCTTTTCTAGTTTGGGTTACAGTTTGATTCCTCTTTGAGTACAAGATCACCAACCTTTAAAGGATCTCATGAAGTCGCTTATCATAGACCTTGATACGTTTTTGATAGATTTGAAGGTTATTCAAGAGCTAAAGAACGACGCTCGTCAAGAAGCCTCCAATTGGGCTAACCGCTCTTAGGCGGAAGTCATCGGTGGTGAGAATATCTGAAGAGAATCTTCTAAGGAGGGTATTTTGTATTTCGAGAGCAAGACGCCTCGTCCATATACCAAAGAAAAAGTGTGCATGTAGTAGGTACGAATATATACGATAAGCCAAAGGGCAAAGGGGATGTTAGCATCCCATTTCTTCCGGACTCACTACAACTTTTCATAGGATTTGGGTTCTTGTTTTTAATTAGAGGATACATCTTGTCCATTCCTTGTGGATATTATGTGGGAGAAGCTAATGTAGATACAAGTTTGTCACAAATGCTTGCAACAACTTATTTTTTGAAAAGATTTTCCATTACTCTTTATCAGGCGGATGAGGACAACCACAACGCAGATACTGTGTTTGGTAATGACTCTACAATGTTTGTCTTTTTTTATTTGATATGAGTGGAATAGCCCCCCCATTTGTGGAATATTCGGTTTGCTGTGATTATCGATCGTGACGTTGCGAAAGGCCTTGTGAATCTCACCAATAAGGTCTAAACCCAATTGTGAGAATGGCCAACGACTCGCGTGGCGACCTGTTAGTGGATGGCTGGGTATTTGAAGGTTTGGAAAATGTTGTTGACAAATAACACAACGCTTAACATATTCGTAGCAGTCGTTATTGCGAGTAGGCCAATAATCCTAGCAGAATCTTTGCCATGGCACCGGCCGCTAAAATGTCCACCACAATACCGTCATGGCCGTGGATGGTATGGGTGACCTCCGCGCCGGGGAGACAATCGAAGGAGCATCCATCAAGCCCGTTTATAAAAGGAGTACCCTCCATAAACGAATAACGAAAACTGTTAAGAAACCGCGCATTTTCGGGACTAGTAAGGTCAGGTGGGAGACACAAGGTTTACAGTATCGTGAATGGTGATAACCCAGTATCCTGCGAATTAGCAGACACCTTATTGATCATGACAAACAACCATGGCTGATAAGAATGGGGCAAGAGTTGTTGGACAAGAACGAAAATGTCGATCATGGATTAAGCTGAATTTGCGAGGCTAAGCAGCCATAGTATTCCGCAAATTTGTTAGTGGGCATGGAATGGGTTGTATAAATAGTGAAGTAAATAAGGCTAGAATGAATCCACATAGTGTTTGTATTTTGAAGTTCTCATTTTTGCCATTGGTAGATGGCCCATAACTTGATTGACTACCAATTGAGAGTTGCTGAAAGATTGATGAGTTGACACCTAAGTGTAACGCACTTGGAGACCCCAGAACGAGGCCTCGTATTTCCCTCTGTATATAGTCAAGGGAAATCGAGTTATAATTGAAGAGGATAGGCTTAGCGTCGAGGGAGAAGTAACAAGCGCTCCTCCCCTCCACCGCGTCTGGCATTTGGATCCATCAAAGAAGAGTGTCATTGGATACGACTCCTCCCTGAGTGAATAGATGGCGATGAGTTCGTTGGTCATTTAAACTTAGTAAATTTTCCCCAGGTAAAGGGGCTTCCGCAAGTTGGTTTGCGATTGTTTGTCTTTGATGCTTTCTGGTGGACAAAACTCAAGTCCAGGTTGAGAAGAGCATGAGCCATCGAGCGATGCCCCAAAAAACCATTGGGTGAATGAGTTGCATATATAGTAATGGATGGGGGCCCTCCATGTTGGGTGATGACGAAAGTTTTGTGATCAGAAGGTAGTGTCAGTTTGGTAGCCACAATGAGAGTGCTAGGCACAACTTTTCTACATGTGTATCCCTTAGTCTCATAGTCCACCAAAGTACGACGTATATAATAAACGGCTTGTGGCTCGATTCGCAGATCATGATGTGCAGAGCATGGCCCCTAAAAGCGTGGTCCTTGGTGGAAGGTAAAAATAAAAGGGGCGTTTCTTCATGGGGTGGGATAAGAGCCCGGTTCTCAAGAGAATAGCTTTGAAGCCTCAAAGCTTGGTGCACTCTTCGCTCCATGAAAGTCATGTTTTTTTAAGGATGTGGTTAAGGGATTTACATCGATTGGAGTTGGGAGATGAAACGTCGATAGATTGGAGCTACCTGGAACGATGCAATTGTTTGAGATATTATGTTGGGGCCTTCTAAATGGCTTGCTTTAATTAGTCTACCTCAATCACTCAAAGATACGATAAACCCGAATTTTTCCCGAAAGGACACCAAAGACCATTTCTTTGGTTGAAACGACAAAAGTGTAACGATTGAGAAAAGACATGGTTAAAACATCGAGATGTTCACATGCGATGTTTTAATTTTTCCAAGAGATCATTGACGTAATCTTCCCGGATAGTGTGCATAATGGTCATAAAAAATGTATGTCCAGAGCCCTCTATAGGTTTGCACAGCATTCTTCTTAAGGCCAAGCATTACAGCATACAGAAGTTCCCCAAGGAGGTATAAGGCAGTTTTATGTTTGATCGCGGGGCACCAAAATTTGGTTGTATCCTGAAAAGGCCATCCATGAGAGATAGCATCTCATGCCTGCTGTGAGATCAACAAGTCGGCAATACTAGGTAGGGGGAGTCATCTTAGGGCAAGCAGGTTACGATCTCAAAATCGTGCATATCCGAGTCCTCCCCATGTGCTTTAAATTATGACAGGTAGATGTTAGAAATCCATTGAGGATAGTCAATAGGCAAAGAGTTGTTTGGACCAAGACGAAAATGTCAAGAGTCAGTGGATAGCTGGAATTTGCGAGGCTAAGCAAGCCATAGTATCCGCAATTTTTGTTTAGTGGATCATGGAATGTTTTGGATAGAAAGTGAGTAAATAATGGCTAGAATGAATCCACATAGTGTTTGTACTTTTGAGTTCCTCCTTTTTGCAATTGGGTAATCCCCATAACTTGATTGACTACCAATTGAGAGTGCTGAAAATTTGATAGAATTTGACACTAAGTGTAACCCCTTGAGACCCCCGAACGAGGGCCTCGTATTCCGCTGTAGTATTAGTGCAAGGGCAATCGATTTGGAATGAAAGAGGCATAGGCTAGCGTCGAGAGGATGAGGAACATAGGACTCCGCTCCTCCACCGCGCTGGCATTTGGATCCATCAAAGAAGAGGGTCCATTGGATCGACTTCCTCCCTGAAGTTAAATAGTGGCGTGAGTCGTCGGGGAATGTAAAATTCAGGTAATTGTTCCCCGGTAAAGGGGGCTTCTTCCGCAAGTTGGTGTTGTTTTCGATGGTTTGTCCTTTGATTGCATTTCTGGTGGACCAACTCAAGGTCAGGTTGCGAAGACATGAGCCCCATCGAGCGTGCATTGGTTTAGATGAGTTTGGCAGATATGTAGGGATGGGTCCGTGGTGATTACGAAAGTTTTGTGAATTCAGAAGTATTGTCGGAGGTTTGGTAGCCCCACGATGAGAGGGCTAGGCACAACTTTTCTACAATGTGTATACTTAGTCTCATAGTCCACCAAAGTACGACTTTATATAATAACGGCTTGTTCTCGATTGCTCAAGTCATGATGTGCAAGCATGGCCCCTAACAAGGTGGTCAAGATGGTGGAAAGGTAAATGATAGCAAAAGGGCGTTTCGTCAATGGGGTGGGATAAGCACTGTGGCCTGCAAGAGATTAAGCTTGAACCCTCAAAGCTCTGGTGGCACTCTTCTCGCTCCATTGAAAGTCAATGTCTTTTTAAGGATGTGATGAAAGGGTTGACTCGTTTGAGAGTTGGGAGATGAAACGATCGATAGATTGAGCCTTACTTGTAAACTATGCAATTGTTTGGAGATTAGTAGGTGGGTGCATTTCTAGCATGCCGTTTGACTCTTAGATGAGTTCGAAACCTCATCGCCACGCAAAGAGACGAATAAAGCCAAAAGTTTTCCTCCCTAAAGGACACCAAAGACACATTTCTTTGTTTTGAAGCCCGTACAGAATATTTTACAGATGATCAAAAATAATGGTTAAACACATCGGATGTTCCTGCGATGTTTAATTTTCCAAGAAGATCATGACGTATCGTCAGGATAGTGTGCATAATGGTCATGAAAAATGTAGGTCATAGCCCGCTGATTAGGATTGCACCACATCTTAATGGCCAAATGGCATTACACGATTTAACAGAAGGTTTCCCCAAGGGAGTATTAAGCAGTTTTTAAGTTGATCGGCAGGGGCAACCAAAATTTGGTTGTTATCCTGAAAAGCCATCCATGAGAGAGAGCATCTCATGGCCTGCATGGAGATCAACAGTTGGTCAATACTAGGTAGGGGGAAGGCATCCTTAGGGCAAGCGGGTTTTAAGATCTCAGAATCCGTGCATATCATCCGAGTCCCCCCATCGCTTAGTGACAGGTATGATGTTAGAAATCCATTGAGGATAGTCAATAGGCAGGATTAAAGGAACAGAAAGGAGTTCCGTTGAAGCTCTTCTTTGACCAATAGGGCAATGCGTGGATGATTTTTCTCATTTTCTTGTTTAATTGCTTGGATCGGTTTCAGTGTAATGTTCTGGGACAGCAGTCGGATTCAATCAGGAATGTCAGCGGAAAGGAACCAAGCGAAAGCTTGGTTTGCGAGCACGGAGAAAGGTTGTAAATGCGACTTGTTTTCTGATGCGTTAAGGATTGTCCGATCTTCACATGTGAGACTTCTCCTTCCTCATGTGTGGATGTTGATATTTCCTATAGTACTCGTTCAGCATGGTTTGAGTTTCAGAGGTAATGGCGCGTTGAATATAGATCCGTCTGCACCAAGGTAAGTGAGGATTGAGTCATCATCCTGGCACTCCCAACATTAATCGAGGTGAGTCCTCTGCAATCATGTCTGGTATAGAATGGTAAATTAAGAGGGGTCCTCATTACTCACGTTGATAAGTGAGAGGCCTAGGAAGATAGCAGTTTTTTATGAAAAAAAAAGTTAGGAGGGATAGATCGGGATCTATCGTCGACTCTGTGGGTGAGAAGGCAAACTGTTGAGATGGTTCGGTAGGCGGTGACGTTGTCTTCTTCTAGAAGACAACTGCACATGAGGGTCCTTTCGGTGTAAGTGGTGTCCCATAAATCTGAGACCACTACGATCATTGTGCTTGTAAAGCGAGTAGTTACAGGATGATTGGTATGTCGGCCCTTGTTCTAAAGATCCAAAACCAAGCCGTTCCAGCACAGTGAGTCAAGAGTTGAGGCGAAACGACGATTTGTTCAGGTATTGAATCGGATTGGAAAGGAACCACACCAAGAGGAGGCTCAGGGACAACGGAAGATGTATCGACACGCTCCATAATGGTTAGGTTAGTTGCGGCAGTGAGTTGGTCCGTAGGGGATTACTTCCCCCCCACGAACGGTCATAGGTAGGATGTTGCATGTAAACCCTGTCCGTACTCCTGTGGGGGTATGGAAAGAATAACGTTATATAGGCTGATACTCCCACGTAAAGGTCGTTGAAAAAACATGCTACTAAGGGGTCCCTGCATTGGGGAGGTTGATGCGGGGTAGGGAATGGTTTTTTACAAAGTGATTTCAGGGTTGAGTGTAAGGTGTTGCTGAAGTGAATGGTAAAGAGGTGTGGTGAAAAGTGGATGGTTTTGAGTTGGATGAACTGGGCGTCTGTTATTGGTAAAAGCACAATCATTAGGGTTATATAACATATTGCAAGTTTTTTGAAGGGGGGGAGGATCAGCTTTTAGGTGTAAGACTTCCTCGTACTCGAATTTAATGCATCTATGCAAGGTTGAGGGAACGCTCCCCATAGCCCGTATCCAAGGCGACCTAACAATATATTGTATTGGGAACTCTCCCTCAAGACTAAGAAAGAGTTCGGGTAAAGTGCTGTCCTGACATGACTTGTTGAGGGAAGGGGATCACGGTGCCCTAAAGGTAGAGGTAATAACATCATTGATGACCGCAACTGTGGGATATGGGCACACTGTAGCTAGAAGGGATATTCATGTTTTTTTAGGAAGGCTTTTGAAGGAATGATATTTGAGGCTCGCGCCCCCGTTACTCTTAAAAAAAACATGAGTACCTGAATGCCCGTAGTAAGCTGATTAAAATCGAGGTCAGGATCTTCTGTAACCAAATCAACATTTCGTCTTCGGAGTAAACTGGACTGCAGCACTTTTTGTATAGATATAGAATGGTTGGGGCATTGGGTTGTTGGTGAGAGAAGCAACATGATTGGGTGAGAAAAATGGAGGCAACAGGCAGGTTTCAATTAGGTAAGACCTCGATCCCTTGAAGAATTTCAAACGGGCTTTCGATGAGATTCAGAATTCGAATGAGATCATATAGTGTCATTTTTTTTACGGTGATTGGTGAAGTTTTTTGATCAGGCTCGTGGGCAACTCCATTAGAGACGGGGTAAAGTGGGGTCCCCGAATACCACTTTGGGTGTGGTGCAATCGGGATGATGACGAAGAAAGAGAGACCAGTGGTGCTTTTCTTTCGCTTTCTCGTTGTTCTTCTGCGCTCGAGTAGCAACACTAATATATTAATCTCGGAGACCTGAGAAGAGGAAGAATGGTAGTGACAATCATGCATGGGCTTCATTCAAGAGGTGGGGTTGTAATAATGATAGACATGTGAGGCGGGACTAAGTGGTATAGGAGAGAGGATTGAAGCTACAGGTCTCTCCCTTCGTAAGTTGTCCTTTCTTAACCGTTCTTCTGAGAGAGGTGACTGACGAAGATGTTTTTAAAGCTTTGCATCCCTCCACATCAGTCCTGTGTGCGGTGGTAGCACAGATTTTTTAACTCATCATAACCTGTAGGTCGAGGTTTAGACGGGTCAGAAGGTCTAAGTGGAGGTAGGGAATGGTCACATTCCTCCACAACATAGCAAGGATTTTGGCGTAAGATCCTTCGGTGGGGTCAAAATCGAGAGGATGAGGGATTGAATTGTTGCTGATTTTGGTAATGTTTGGGCATGGGTTGGTTCGTACGGGTGGGGTTATCTAAGGGGTTGTTTGAACCGTGGTTTTCACTAAATGTGGTTTCTTTGGTGCAGGAGCTAGTTCCGCTGGTTGAGATAGGCTACAGAGATTCGGTAGTGGGAAACAACCACGGAGAAAGGGGATTGACAGAAAATAATCCTTTGATGATGGAGTTTGTTAGGTTGATGGGTGGACCGGATACGTGGGGTAAAATGTTTGATATACCCTTAGATCTCTGTATGGTGCAGAAGGTGTCGGTCGTTTGTAAAGAAAACGCAGGCGGTATGATATATTGATGCAAGGGGGAGGGAATGAGGTCCCAATAATGGAAGGTAGTGTGACGAGATGTTTTGATTGGATAGAGGCACGTGAGTTTGTCCCTCCTAAGTGGGGGCGGCTTTATTTTTTTGGATCATCTAGTCGCTTAGTGCGGGTGTGTTAGACTGGGTATTTGGTGAGGTCCAAGTGTAGGGGAAGATGTGGTTAAGCTGACAGAGGTGGATGAGATCTTATAGAATATGCGGGAGGAGATATTCTCCCTCTGATGATCAGCTGAGTTCACCGGATTCTGGCTATGGCAGTTGCAGTCTTGGGCTGAATCCCCTCACTGCAAACCTTCTGGTTCTTCACTCGTCTCTGCTGGCCAAGTAAAAGATACGGTTCTCCGAATCGCTTCTGATGATTCGATTGATCCAAAAATCTCTCGACCTTTCTTTCGGTTAGGGCGGAGCCCATTTACAGGGAACCATGGGGGTACGTAAACCGACGGAAGGGTCGAAGTAGAACGGTTGGTATCGGTCAGAAAAAGTAGGTATTTTATAAAATAGCCCACTTCCTGCTTTTCTCCGAGGGTTTAGTTGCGGGCTTGGTTCAAGTGACTAGAAGGTCGGTTTTAGGTGCGAGGGAAAAAGAAAGGGTAATAATTAATCATGGGGATTGGTGTAGGGTAGACCAAGTTATAGGTCTTTAAATTAGGTTAGTTTTAGGTTGGATAGGTCATGATAAGGTGGCAAAATGATTCTATAACTAATTTTTTAATAGCTTCCACCCTTCTTTACTCCTATTTTTCTGCACTTAGTGCTTTTTCGCTTCTTCCCGTCTGCGGTGTGCCAACTTTGTCTCCTCTCCTCTGGTGGCAGGTAAGTGATGTGGATTTATTCAATTACAAGGGTAATTAATAAAAAATTGTGAGGTTTAGGTGATGGGTTAGGTTGTGCAATGCGATAGGGTCATAAGGGGTGAAGACACAAAATTGGTGTCTACAAAGTTCATCAATTTATGGTTTGAAGATGCCAGCACGGACAGGTGTGACCTATATTAGCATACTGGATGCTTAGAAACAAAATGGGGAAAAAAGCACTAAAGTTAACTTGGGTAGGCACAATGAACACTAGATAACCGAAAGAAAGAAGCCTAGATCTCCATTCCAGTTACCAAACTCTTCCACGATCAAATTTGGTACAACAGGGGATGGCATACAATGTTATCCGGATAAAATGGTGAAGCTAACACTAATAACTTCCGCACATGGATAATGCTCTTCATAAGACAGTGAAATTAAAAGTAGAATTCAATGAATCAATTGGTCAGGAAAGAAATCATGGGATAAATTGGTGGGTGCCCGGAATGTGCTGCGTACTTATAGCTTAAAAATGATTCGTATTTGTATATGCAGCGCAGCTTCATTAGGGTGTCTTCTCCAGTGGATAGTTGTGGTTGTGCTTTCAAAAGACCTCTTGTGAGTTCTCTGCAACTTACTTTGCCCGCATGCAATAAATATTACAATCTGGTCAATGATGGATTCTTCTATGGATTCATGTACAGGTTGGATGACAATCTAAAGGCCAACAAGGTGAGAAAGGAAGCGTGGGAGGAAGCTATGGCAGATTGGCAGGTCTCTTCACCAGTTGCAGGACTTAATACCTTAGGATACATGCCTTTTTAGGAGACCAGTTAAGTTACCCAGATTATCCAAGTGATAGATTGTCATCATGGAGCCTAAAGAGACAGTTGGGAGAGGCCATGACATACGTCGAAAAAACACAGATACGGGTTCTTCTAGATCACAGTGGGATATTACAGTTGCCACAAATATCATCAAGCCCAAGGAAGAATCGGAGCAGAGATGGGACTCTTAATATGAGAAAAGAAGTCTTCCCAGCACGGTGAAAACTTCAATACATTTGGGAGTGGTTTAAGGAAGAAAATATCCCAGGAGTATGCACATGGCCTTCATTGGAAGATTGGGAGAAGTGTAGAAGCGAAGGAAGGACAAAGTTAGATAGAAAGGCATATTCAGCAGGTGATCAGCACCAGCCTAAGTGTTTGGATTGGATAGCACGAATACCTTCGGGTATCTTAAAGATTAGGGCCTATATTACTAGACGCATACCATTAGATGGGAGGAGGGATAAGAGCTGTACTTCAGGAAGGGCATAGGTGGCTGCCATCCGATCGAGGAACGGTTTGCCATCCGTTATGGTCAATACTTCAAATGGTTGCTGATGACAGGGATATTGCCTTGATGAAGCATTGAGGAATCATATCAAAGGAAATTCGGCATAGGAGATTCCCTCAAAAGTGAAGCACGAAGGAAGAACAACATAAGGCCTGAAAATATTAAGTGCACAGAAGGCTATTCAAAGGAAAGGATCACTTCCACGGCTATGTTGTTAGTTCCGGCTTCTCCAACATCGAGTACTTCACTGACTGTGCCATTCCTCTTATGAGTCTGGAAACATTTGTCTTCTCTCCTCAACCACTCTGTGTAGCACCTCTTCCTAAAGAAACGTTGAAGTTGCAGATGGAAGAATTTAAAAGAGCTTTGTCTTTGGAAAATTTAGAGATGACAACCAAAAAACGCTATTGTAGTAGTTTCAGGTGGAGAAGAAAAGAGCGCAAGGATGGTGGTACATCGGCAAATTGTCTCATTCTCCGAGAAGGAATTTATCAAAATGTTTCTTGCAGTTGGTTCCAGAGATTAGAGAGGAAATCAACTTGGAGGACACGATTAAAACTGTCCTGAATCTAGGTGGAAAAGACAGAAAAAGTACCTAAAGATGTAAGGTAACTCAAGGTGATAATTGGAGGAGCGGGGGGCAGAAGTTTGCCTGAGATGTCAGTCCAGCGAAGGAAAAAGAAGGATGAGCTCACGACAAAGAGATAACCGTGACCAGAGTATACCCTAGTTCAAGCCACCACAGATAGATTGAAGCAAGACACCAAAACATTGAGAGATGCTTTATTCCTTAGGCTTGACAACGAAAAGGAAGGAGAAGAAAGTTAAACTTAAAAAGTAGTAGGTATCCAGTTGTGCGAGTCAGGCCACGTTTTCCAAATCTTCCATCAGCCAATTTCAGCACAGAAGCAGGTGAGTGATCATCTGATAAGGAAGTGGAAGATGCCAGTAACTGGGTTAAAGTTACGATGAATGGAAGAGTCTAATATTCGCCAAGCTTCTGTAGAACTTGGAGAGGTGCCATCCACTAAAGGTTATAAAAGATGCATCAGATTCAGCTGAAGCACTGGTGACAAGCACGTAGATATGAACAGGTTATAAGAGAACTTCAGTTACGTTGGCCAAAATAAATTAAGATTGACGAGAGACGAGAAGAGGAGGTTTGATTGTGGAGCCGAATTGTTCCTGACAATCAGTTGAGAAGGGGAAGCCAACTTGTTTTAACAGTATCTTTCCTTTGGAGATCTGTGGAATTATGCTGAGGGATGCATGCACTTGAGGTATGTCATCATCTTACAAGACAATGACATTGCTTCATCTTAATGGAGAAGTGTTCGGAACGTTTCTCATACACAAGGTCATTCCTCTCAAAGTGCCTAATTCCATGAAGGATCTCTTCTGATGAGTGCAAGGAGGAAGTGATGGAGCTTGTTAGGCCTTCATGATGAATTCATTAGTAAGCTGGTGGCGTGCTATCAGAATTGAGAAGTGGGCCTAGCTTGGGAGGATGTGGAAGTGTGTATCAAGGTAGTAAATGAAAGTTGCTACAATCAAGCTAGAAAAGGACGCTGGGCTAAGGAGAAAGCTGGGAAATGTGAATTAACATCTCAACAAGTATATTCAGTATCACAAAAAAAAGAAGATGTAGATGTCAGTGACAAATCTTTTCTTCTTTCTCTTTTTTCTTTTATTCACGGTCCCGGATATAATGTAAAACCTTAAAGTTATTGGTTGTGCATGATTTGAAACCATATGCTTTAAGTTATGTGAAAGATTCTATAAGTTTAAGTGGACAGATTATATAAGTTTGAGTATGAATCCGGATTTTGATGTCACTTGAAGAGGAATTAGAGGAAAGATGATTGCCAGAGTTAGCGTTATTTCTGGTTTATGTTCTAGTTCAGTTGAGTTTCCATTGTATTTCCCTTATACATTTTTAAGTGAGGAAGGACTTCGGGTTAATGATCAGAATTTATAAGCAATGTATTGTGTTCCAGACTTTGTGACTAAAACCCCTATAGCTATTTAAAGCCAAAGGAATAGAAAGGAGGCAGATTATGGAGAATTTGGTGTACGGTGCATTTGTTTCTAACTTTTTTTATCTTAGATCTACTTATAAACTTTGGGTTTATTTTAGTCTAGATCGGAAAGATGACTTGCTTATTAAGTTTGTGTGAATAATCTATTGGTCCTGTCTATGTGCATGCAATTCAAAATCTGTAATCTATTGATTGGCTGCACATCTTCCCTATTTATTCCCTGTGGTTTTAGTATTTCCTTATTCTTAGATATCTCCTTTCGTGAACAACTGTCCTTAATTACTGCAAAAACTATTAACAACTATGGTTCATGAGCTTGATGGTTAAAAGTACAAAACCCTAAATAGATACTAGCAAATTTATTGAAAATATTACAAGGGAGCCTCACCGGTAAATGAGGAAGATTTATCTCATGACTGCCTAGATTTTTAGCTATGCATAAAATCTAACCAACAAATTTTTTCAAGATCAAAGCGCAAGGATTGGTTCTCATACAACACGAGTGACCAATAGGGTACTATTATATAAATTTGTAGAAGCAATGAAAAATTATATGACATGAGGGGGTGGAATGAGGAAGACTTTAATGGTGTCTAAGTTCACTCGCAGAGGGAGTATCTTAGAATTGAGAAAAGGGAAGTTGTAGCAACATGTTTTGAATTTGATAAAATTCCAGAGGGATTTGGTGACGTTAGTGGTTATTCGAATTAAAGAAAGACATTAAAAACCATTTGACAAGGATGCCTTGTAGCGGGTGCATCATGGTTGTGTGGTTGGAAAAATGTGCACAAATTGGAGTTTTGCCAGAGAAGAAATGAGAAAACACAGAAAGTGTTGTAAATGCCTAAAGATGATGTGGTCTCATTCAAATTGGCATCGTGGGTGGGATAAGTAAAAGGTATGGATCACTCTCCTCTCACTTTAAAACTAAAACATTTCATCTGTTTTATAGTGTTGGGTTTTCGTATGTTATGTTAAATAAAAATGCCAATTTAAAATGAGTGATATGGATTTACCTTTCCCAAAAATATTATCTTTAAAACTTTTAAGAAAAAAAAAACAAAGCCTTTGGACCATGCGCATAGAGCGCCCTATCGAACGGTTAATGACCACCAAAAACCCTCAAAACAAGATCAATGTCGGCCCAAGGACACCCCATGAAGGTTCTAACCAAGATGACTAACGCAATTAGATGCCTTAACGGTGAGATTCATACCATTTCAAACACTTCAGCCACTTTTGGTGATGTTCCAATTAAGAAATTGTGGATCAGTTTTATCTTACGAATGTCGTATCGATTTGTGTGTAACTGGAAAAACACACTTCACCTACATCTAACACTCTGTGTGAGAATGAACCAAATCTGAAGTTTCCTAAAGTCATTTCGTAATTAGAATTTCAGGTGGATGTTGGGGCCTACTGGTTAAGAGTAAAACAAAAGTGTTCGATTGTGTCTTTTACGATATTTGGTCTAGAAGTCACCTTCATAAATTGGAATTGTTTATGTAAATCAAATTTCGTCGAAATCCAGGAGTCTTGTTATAAGGGAGAGAAGGTAGCGAATTGATGAAATTTATGTTTGACCTTAAAACAAATAAATTGTGGAAAACACCATACTATAGCACTTATTTGTTTTGGTCAATTTTCGCACCCTCACAACTTAAGCTAGACAAGAAATGTATGTTCTGAGTGATCCAATGGTTTTGTAAATTTCGTCTTTGAAACATTTTTATAACGTTGTAGTGTGTGTAGAGTATTATTTAATCAAGTAATTTGTATGAAAGGATTTTACAAATTATAGTGTTCTCTCTCTTCTCTCTCTCTCTCTCTCTTTCTTAAAATAAATATTAAATTGTGGTTGGTTCTAGAAACATGAATAGATTTAAAAATGCATATTAGTTTGAATAAAATGAAAATGGGTATGAAGTGAGAAGTCAAAAGTTGGATAAGCAAAAGAAATGTTTTACAGTTCTCTCTCTTCCCTACTCTTTCTCTGAAGAAAAAAAGTAGAAGGAAGTGTGAGAAATTATCTCTCCTCTCTCTCCTTATCTTCTACCTCTCTCTGTAATTGTTTAAATACTTAATGATGAAGTGTCGTTTGCTTGAGTGTAAGGTTTTCCGTACTCAGTCCTTAGGATGCCGCAACATTGGTTGCAGGTACTCCGAACAGCGGAATTTTATGGATGTGATATGTTGTCAACTAATATGAGTTGTCATTTGTAAAAGTTATAATCACTTGTAATACATGTATTACCATAGAATAATGAATGTATTGTTTTTCGAAGAATTGTTCTTGTATATTGAAAATGAACTAAAACAATGTGGCTCTA
>JAHRHJ020000603.1:0-61170 GCA_019776745.2 Taxus chinensis
CTATTAATTACTTTCTTATGACATATTTTAATTAATTAACTAAATAACAAGATTACCCTCAATATTACACACCATTTAATAAATAATGAAAGGGGTCAAAGCTCCACAAAATAAATGCATGCAAACATTAACAAAGGAACCAAATAAAATCAAATACATAAAACCCCTTGGTCACATATAAAGGTGATCCCCCCATGGGAATCCCTAACACAATCAACCACACACAAACAATACAATTTCCATGGTGACCTTGTTGAATTCATCTAGAATTCAAAATTGGTTGGTCTCCAATCCCCTGATGTTTGTTGTGATATTTTAAACCTGTAAAATACAAATACCTCCTTCGGCCTCGCAGCCATATTAGAACATCCAAATGAATATAAATATAATTTTAAGATCATCGACATATATGTGAATCACAACAATCAACAGTATCACTTACAATTTCATCCACAACTATCTCATTATCAATTTTAATTCGATTATCATTTTCTAGGTCTACTCTAAATGTCCAAGCACCACAAGTTTGAGCAACATCTATAGTGTAACCATGTCAAACAATATATCAACATCAATATCCAAAATGTCTCTACTAATCATCATTCACCATATATGAATCAAAGTGCACAATAAACCATGATCTAACATATAACATCATGCTAAACTAAACTATAACAATGTCCATAATAAAGTCAGCAGTATTAGGATCAATATCATAAGGTATTAGAGGAAAGCAGGTTCTAAATCCCCATCCCCTTTCCAAGCACCACAAGTTCAAGCAACATCTATAGTGTAACCATGTCAAACAATATATCAACATCAATATCCAAAATGTCTCTACTAATCATAATTCACCATATATGAATCAAAGTCCTCAATAAACCATGATCTAACATATAACATCATGCTAAATTAAACTATAACAATGTCCATAATATAGTTATTAGTATCATGATCAATATCACAAGGTGTCGAAGGAAAGCGGGCACTAAATACCCCTCCCCTTAGGCTCGACTTCCTCCTAGAAGTCCCTGGAATAGATGTGGGATACTGAACTCGTAACAAAGTAGCATCCTCCTATGTAGTTGCAGTCTCATCATATTTGTCCCACTACACCCGGACCTGATCAACCTCATCTACCTCTATATTACAAATGGGATCCACCATCACCTGCCCCTAATCCTCCACCTGTAATGATGTACGAATTTGGAACACATGATAATGATATACAACATATCTCCTAAGAACTAAAACATCGAAACACATCATGTACGCAAGACAAGCTAGGTGGCAATGCTAGATGGTAGGCCAAAGGGTCTGATACGCTTCAAGATCTCAAAAGGACAAACCAATCTAGGGGATAATTGTAGAACATTTTCCATAATGGATAGGGATCTTATGTCGATTTACACGAAGGAAAACCTTCGTTCCCACATAAAAACTACGATTGTTCCTATGTTGATCCATGTACTTCTTATGCCTATCATGTGCCTCCTACATCCTATGTCTGATCATAACCACGTGCCACTCCATTTCCTATAATAAAGTTAGCCATAGAGTAACATTGTACTCTAAATTTTCCCAACTAAGGGATGTTCCTGCACTCTTTACCATAAAAATTCTAAAAAGGAGCCATGCCTATAGAACTCTGAAGACTATTATTGTAGGAAAACTTCCAACAAGTACAAGTATTCCTTCCATTTGGACTGTTGGTCCATAACATACATCATAGGCATGTCCTCCAAGATCTGAATCACCCACTTGGTCTGGCCATCTGTCTCAGGGTGATATGTTATGCTAAACCTTATCCTCGTCTCGAGGGCATACTCCATGGTGGTCCAAAAATGGGAAGTATATAAAGGATCAAGGTCACAAATGATCTTCCATGGAATCCTGTGTAACCTAACAATCTCATCAAGATATACCCATGCCACTGCACTAGCTATATAACTGGTCTTTATAGGAGAAAAATGAGCCACTTTTGTCATTTTATCCACCGTGACCATGATGGCATCGTGGTGGTATCTCGACATCGGTATCCCAACAATGAATTCCATGGAAATGGTACCCCACTTCCATTCCGGTATAGTATGAGGATAGAGAAGGTCAGCTAGATGTTGATGCTCTGCCTTCACTTTCTGGAACTCTAAACACCCATGACACGAATTGAGCAATATCTCTATGAAGTCCTCTCAATGATAAACAACTGTCTCAAGGTGGTGTGCATCTTCTTCACCCCTAGATGGGCTGAATAGGGTGCATGATGTGCCTACTACCAAGATGTCTTGCCTCAATCCTCCATCTCTAGGAACATATAACATCCATCCTCTATATCTTGAGAAGACCATCTGACTTCTAAGGAAAAACCATTGAACTTTCCCTTAAGGGTCTCTGAGACTTGATCTCTGCCATAGTCTATAAAGATAGAAGCCTATCATGAGGAAACTTTTTCTAAGAATCCAACTCCATAAATCTATGCTCACTAAGGTGGCCATAGCTATAATCTCTTCGTCTACTAAGAGTGTCTGCAACCACATTCACCTTCCCTTACACATGCTCTATCTCCATATCATATTTCACAAAATCTCCATCCAACGTTATTGACAAACATTGAGATTGGGCTATGCATGAAGAGGTGGAAAAGACTCAAATGATGTAGTCCTGAGTGTGAATCTCTTGACCCAAGAAGAAAGTTCCTCCATCAAACCAAAATGCATGCAAAACTGCCGCAAGCTCAAGATCATGAGTTGGATAATTAAGCTCATAATATTTGAATTTATGAGACTCAAAAGCCACTAACTATGACCCTCCTGCATCAACACACCTCCAAGTCCTACCAATAAAGCATCTGTGCATATGACAAACTCACCTCTGTGGATCTAGTCACTGATAGGATAGGTGATATGGTAGTGAACATCCTTAGTGTCCCTAAAGGCCTTTTCACACCTTTCTGACCATAACAAACTTCTTCCCTTTCCACTGAAGGGAAGTGATGGGGTGCAGCAATCTGAGAGAAGTCCTAAAACAAATCTCCTGTAGTATACCTACTAATCCCATGAAGCTTCACACCTCAGTCACAGTAGTGGGTGTTGGCCAATCCATGATATCTCTAATCATTGGAAGGATCGATGGTGATACCTTCCCCAGAAATGATATGACCCAAATACTACACCTCTATCTGAAAGAATGCACACTTCTTCAAGTTCCCATACAACTGCTTCTCCCGAAGACACTGAAGAACTTGGCGAAGGCGCCCCTCGTGCTCCTCATGGATACATGAGTAAATCAAAATGTCATCAAGGAAGATGAGCACGAAGCGATCTAAGAATTTCCTAAATACCCCATTCATCAAACTCATAAACATTATAGGGGCATTCGTCAAACCAAAAGGTACCACTGTGAACTCATAGTGGACCATATCTCAGTATGAAAGTTTGTCTTATGAATGTCCACCTCCAGCAACTCCTAAGCTAATGATATCTTGACTTAAGCTATCTTTGAGAAATAATTGTGGCTCCCTTCATCTGATCAAACAAATCATCAATGCATGGAAGGGGATAACGATTCTTGATTGTTACTTTGTTCAGTTGGCGGTAATCAATACACAACCAAAAGGATCCGTTCTTATTCATTACAAAGATCACCAATGGTACCCCAAGGGGATACACTAGGATGAATTAGGCCCTTCTCCATAAGGCCCCAAGCTGTAACTTGAGCTTGTATATCTCAGGGGTAGTCATCTGATAAGGTGCTTGTGAGATAGGCTCTGCCTCCTGAAACCAAATCTATGCAGGAAATCTATCTCATGTGGGGGTGGTAACTCGTAGTAGATCCCCTAGAAAGGCATAAAAAAAATCTCTCAAAATGGGATGGTCATCTAGTGAAGGTCCAACTAGACCCATCCTCTGATCAGATCACTAAGTATGATGGCAAAAATCTGACAACCTTATCGCACACACCGCTTAAGCTGCATAGCAAAGATAGTGTCAAATAGAAATGGGTCTCCTAACCCCCACTATCACTGCCTCAACTCATAGATCATCTATACAAGATATGATCTTGTGGTAAAAATCCACTCTAGCTCTGTGTGTAGATAACCATGTCTCATGCCCAAGATGACTCCATAAGATCCCAACAGAAGGATACGAAGATCTGAGGTCAGTGGTAAAGAGGTCCCAAATCCACTACACACTCCTTAACTAAGGAGTCTATAGAGATATTGGACCCAGAAGCCATATTTACATCAAATATTCAACCCCTCAAGGTAGATTTTGATAACCTGCATTTCTCTACTAAGTTATGGATTGAAATAAAAGAATCAGGAAGAAATATTGAATCAAATAAGATAGAGATAGGAATACCACCAATGTTACATGTTGTCTCAATCACATTGTCCAAGAGGAATTTCTAAGTCCTGATGAAATTCTCAACCAGGGGTTGCATAAGGATCCTATGAATCTGCACCCCATATCACCAACTAATCGCTCGAGAAATCTGGTCCTTACCCTTGTTAACAAGGTTCTTCTAGGACAGTCTCTCCAAAAAGCGCGAACCGGCCGAACCGGGTGACATCCAAAACAACCAAATTGCATTTGGGACAATCTCCAATGAGTAGCGGATCCGATCTAAGTGCCGGCTCGAAGAGTGAAAAGTATGGACCCTAATGATCCTGTTATGGACTATTGAGGTGACAAAATTGCGCGACCGGCCTCCTAGTCGAATGAGCTATAGGTCAGTCCTTGTGCAATCCCTGAATGGGACAAGCTAGGAGGAGGCCCGATACTCTGGCCCCTCTATGCATCAAATCAGTCATGGAGGTCTGAATGATGGACGAGGTTTGTTGCTGGCTACAATGGCGGCCTAACAGGAGGACTATGTGCGAACCCTGTCCACCATGAGGAAGGAGGATACAGGCCCTCTTCGATCGGCATTTTCCTACATCGAACTGCAAATGTGGCTCCTAGACTCGGTCTCTCACCTGCCGAAGTCGAGCACAGACAAGTCTCCTCGGTAATATAGGCCTTCTTGATGAACTCAGCTGAATGTCACGTGAAGGACCCGAATGGATCCATACTACCCCTCCAAGTGTCTAGACATCGGCCCCCGAGGATGAACCTGTTTGATCTGGCCCGCTTCATCCTACCGTAACTTTCAACATAATGGAGTAGCAATTCTGATAAAATATACTCTTATACTCTCCCACTAGCACGAGATCCTTGTCACGGTCATGAAACTGGATTTCTTATCCTTTAATGAGGGTAGAACCTCTGAGATAAAGGAAACGTGTTCGGCTGAACTGCTCCTAAATGCTAGTTTCGTCATAATGACAACATGGACGCTTTTGCCTACCAAAATGTCCTCCACCATACGCCATAACTTTTCAATCCCTCAACGAATATGTATCACAACATTGGAGCCGTTTCATGTTTTTAGTGACCGATGCAAACAGAATCTCGAAGCATTCTGGCTGATAGATAATTAGCCATTGGCCTTAGCTTAAGAAATCCTGGCCTCTTGTGTCTCAAAAAGTGTTTTATTTGAGTAGCTGGGATGTAGCATTTAGCATGGTCATCATCCCTTATATCTATCTGCAGTGCACATGGACAGTTTGGGCGACCCCTAAGTTTCTCCTCGTGGCAACGCTCATCCACTCTATGCTTCTAGGGCTCCTGAAGACAGATTTCGGGATGTTCTATTTCCCTAAAACCTGGTCACCCTATTTCTCCTCTATTGGAGTGTGGCTCATTGTAAAGGGAGAGTAACTGCCTTGGGTAGCAAATGGGAGTTCAAAATTCCTCTATGCTTCCAACTATGTGTTGGAGCGCCCTGCATGACCCTGCAATGTGATGGTCAGCCCCTATCTTGTAATAGATTGTTATCATGAGGCAAATGAACCCCCCTGGCATTAGTTTGTGGATGTATCAAGACAAACTGCTGTGTTTCCGTGCATTCTTCATTGAACCTTTAATCTTTCTGTATAAGGGAAAATGTTATACTCTTGCTCGCAATTCATTAGAATTGATGTGTGCTTGGAAAAATTCAAAGTTGTGAATCCTGATTTTCAAAATCAAATAGGTGAGGACTGAAGGACCTCTTCTAGTGTGCACATTTGCCTCTGTATTTCACACCAATTTGAGAGTTAGACTCCCACCCTCATTTAGATTCATTGTATCAGCCACTTTAGGGTAGGCTTCATAGCAAGTTTTAAATTACTCAACAACGTTATGTGTCCCTTGGTTTAGAACTTCAGTTAGCTTATCCTGATTAGAGTACGATTAATGGAACAGGTCTTTTAAGAGGAAAAACTGTTCCCATGACTCTGGATCTGCCAAGTAGTGTAGTCCCACGAAAAATGGAAAAGGCAAAACTATGAAATTGTCAAGTTGTTTTCCCATCATGCCTAAATGGACACTCTACTAAAAACGTGAAGCAATAAAGGATATCATACAAGACTCAAGGCATCAAAATAATCAATGCTAGGTATTTAAATACAAACTACTTTAGTCTCATGATAATGTACTCAATAATGCTCTACCTAGCAGTTCTTAACCAATGCCATGGAGGTATGACTTTAATGTTGAACATCAATAATTCTAAGGAAAATGGATATCATTATTTAGTTAATTAGGGTTGTTGATTCCTCAAAACTAAGTAATCAAATTACATGATCTACTAACACCACACCTTGTTTAAATGCGTTCCGATAGGGACCGAACCAATTCGATGTAGTAAATCTAAATCATGTGTTGTGGATGGAAGATTAAGTAATGAGGATTAAAATAGCTAATACTGGGTAACTTTACTGATTCACACTCTTTTCTCCCTATTCTTCTTTGATGGGAACCCCTATAAATCCTTACTCTGACATTGCCCAAAAGGTTGTTCATTCTTCTTGAAGGACTCATATGGTCCCTCTTAGCTTTATTTACCCAGTGGTTAAAAATACTATGTTTGAATCCTACCACCATCATCCATGAGGTAATTGCATCTTCGATATCTTTAAGCACTGCATCTTTCATTGCTCCACTTGACCACTGTAGGGTCAAATTTTAGTTTCCTCTATCTTTTATAGGATGCATCAAGGACTCCATTGTTTGCCATTTTATTGTCTACATCTGCACCTCTCATCGTGTAGGATCTAAGGTTCTTATACGATTGAAACATTATCAATGATGCACCTTTTCTCCTTTAACATGTGAAATGGGTAATCAAATCTTGTTATGTAGATTCAGAAATCTACTCTCATAGTCAGCCACTATAAGAGATGCCTATCGGAGGTTGTGAAACCCTCAATCCTCTACTCACCTCTCTGCAACCTTTGAGAATATTGAGATTTGAAGGACCACGTGGGAACTTCAACCTTTCCTTGAAAATCATTATAGGTTTTTGATTTACCTCATGCAAATGAAGATTAACTCTTTCCTACATAAAACATTCTACTCTATCCCTAGCAGATTGGTGTAGTTTAGATTTCATGTTCTAGAAAATTAGCACTAGTTTGAAGCATTACTCAATCATTAGCCAATATCTCTATTCTCCGGAAAATCTCAAACCATATTGCCATGCTTGAGAGTTGGTACTATGATTGCAATACTCCCTGTATCTTTTTCTGTAGTTCAAACTATCCTAAACCTCATCTGGTTGGCTCACTTCTAAACAGTCAGGGACTGAACTGTATTACTATGTGTCCCTATGTAAAGGCGGGATTATACATCATATGTGTGCTTTGGTACTTTAAACTAGATATGAGTATATATGTATTCTTATAACTATATATATGGTGGTGGTATGCATCTAGGTCTACAATGATGTACTATATACTATATTGTCTGACAATGTGCTCCTCCTGTATAGATCCATGTAGATGGCATATTATCTATCATTCTAAGTTTTATCCACTTCAATTTCTTGTATTTTTGGGTTTACTAAAATTATGTTAATTTTTATGTTAAAGTTGTTGAATATCTAGATGTGACAATATCCCTCGTGTTGTTCTGGTCCATGGTCTCAATGAGAAACCATGAGAGTTATCTCTCCTTATAACTTTTATTAATTTGGGCATCCTGTAACACCCACTAAAATACCCCCACTTGAGAACCCAAGAACAACCTAGGTTTAGTTAGAAAAATTATGGGATATTTTTTCTTTATTTTTTACTAAGGTTAGTGTTGCAACCAAAGTTTCAAGGACAATTAAATTCAACTAATAAATTTTTCACCATTACAACAATTACTAAATTCCAAAGTTATAAGTGCAATAATCAGTTATAAATCCACACCTAGCTCAAATCTCCTTAGGGATTAATTTAATCACTGATTACATTGACATTTTACCTAAATATTCCTTGAATTTAAAATTTTAGGGTTAAGAAGGACCAAAACAATTAAATACCCAAGGTATTTAATTCCACAAGATCCAAGACAAGAGATAAGGTTTAATTACATGGGAAAGGAATACATGTTTACAATTATCAGAGTAAAATTTTCTTACCCACTCCAAGAACTCTCTTAAGGAATAATTTTTAGGTCCATAATTAACACTTAAAACTTCCTTAAAACATTCCCATTAGATAGGAAAATTTCTCACCTTTCCATTGATATAAAGAAATCCTTCTAACTCCTCATATTTCTCAAGTTATGCGGCTAGACGGGCCTTGGGAGGAAAATTTTCTAAAAGGCGGGCCTGCGGGCCTGGGGAAGAAATTTTTTCCCGGAAAGGGCTTAGGCTCTGTGGGGAGAAAGTGAACAATTAGTGCTTCACCTCTTTGGGAGATTAAAACACCCGTGAGCCCCACTAATTTTGAGCTTGGGGGTCCACAGCGTGACCAATCAATCGCATTAGCCTGGAGAAGGAAAGTTTTCCTGAGTAAAACTAAGAGACACCTCCAAATTTTTAAAAAGCGTGGGAAGGGTTGCTCTGCCGACCAAGATGAATTTCAACTTTTCTCTTAACATCGCAAGAAGGATCAACTTTTTTACCCACTCCTCCAAGTGCTAAGCTTTAGAGAGTCCACGTCCAGCCAACCATTGGCTGCGGGCTGGTTGGCGGGCCAGTCGGGGAAATTTTGGAAATTTTACCCAAAAGCTTTTTGAAAGTGTTAAGACTAAAAGGATCCACGCGCCTCCGCTGACGCCTCATGAAGCCACGTGGCAGCCCCTGATTGGTTCGGGTTGGCGGGCTGCGGGGAAAATTTTACAAATTTTTCCAAAATTTATTTTTGAAAGTGTTAAAAGGTTAAAATCTATACAAGCATTGTCCAGCTGTGCCCAATGAAGCCACGTGTCGATCAAGGATTGGCTGCGGTGGGCAGGGCCGCTGAGGAAAAATTGCCAAATAATTTTTTTTGAACTTAGATCATTTTTAGACAAAATGAAGGCTTGTGGGTCAGTGGAGCAGTAGGAAACTTCATGACTTTGCACCTTTTTGGGAAAAAATCAAAAAAGGAAAGTTTTAGCCACAGGTCCCCCCAAGAATATTTTATTCATTTAAATTTGATAGTTAGATTATTTTTGAAGCCAAACAAAGTAAAACCTTGAGAAGGCCATAAATTTTGATAGGGAACTCAGTTTTTTGGAAAATGAGGACTTTTTGGAAAGCTCTCGAATGTCCTCCTTCGCACAAAAACCATTAAGAATTTTATTTTGATAAATTTTGAATGGTCAATTTTGAGAAAACGTCTTCTGTCACTCAGAAGTGAACTAGATATTTTTAACTTATCAATTTGTTCAAATTTATCCATTAATTCTTTTTCATATTGCCAAATAGGCATAAAGGATTTTACTTGGAAAATTTTAGGATAGATTGCAAGGTTAAAATTTTCTTGATTGATTTGCATTCAAAAATTTTCCAATGTTTACACAATAGAAAACATTTTGCAATTTGAAAGGTTCTTTAGAAAAGTCTTATTTTTTAGTTTAGTTTCGGGATCATTTCGATCTCATTAAGTCCAAATGAATATTTCATTTGTCTCTTATAAATTTGCAGGGTTGTTTTGGACATTTGATAAAATGAAATTTGTGAAAGTATACAGTGAAGTAGAAATGAGGTTTGTACACTTCAAGAATAGAGATTAAACTATCTCTTTTGTCATGCCTAAAAAAAGGAATTTATTCCATGCTAGTTTTAAATAGTTTTCTTTCCTTCAATCAACTGATAGAGGCAAGAATGCAACTTCTATTTTTTTAGTTAAACATTTCAAATGAGACAGAGCAGTGTAATATTTCTTCATACGTGCTTCCTTTTCACTTTTACAAACAGAGATTTCCTACTATATATTAAACACAAATTTCCAATGGAAATAATATCATATGAACAAGGAAAAAACACTTCTATTAATTCAAAGGAATCTCTTACAACTTATTTCCCATTTATTTTAAAAATACAACATACTAAATGCATATATTTCTTTTCTGTTCACAGAACTGAATACAAGATATATTATTTCATAATTAATTACAACTTTCATAGCTAAAACGAAGTAGTCTTTCCAACACAATAATATACAAGATCATCCACTTCAAGTGGGAAAGGTTACAAAAGAAGTTTCACAAGGGACTGCCAGGACTTTTTCTTCCTCCTCAATTACAATGTATAGAATACAATTTCTTCCACATTTATTCAAAACCAGAAAAATAGGGTATATCTCTTTCACATTTCAAATTTACATCTTTCATAGCCAATACAAAACATATTTCCATCCCCAATAATGTAGAAGGTCAACCTACTTCAAATGGAAAGGGGTTACAATAAGAATAATCTCCACAAGGACTGTCAAACTTTTCTTTTTCCTTTGCTCCAGAATAACACCATGCATATCCATCATTCTCCAATAGGATCCCAACAAAAGTAGGGGAAAGGAAACGCTCTCAGACCAACCAAGACATCCAATGAAAATGAGAAGCCACGCTTCTTCATTGGCCCCCGAGCGCTAACCACAATGTAATAAGAAATGTTTTCAACTCATGGAAACAAGTAGGCTTCCACAACACATATGTAATTTCACATTTAAAACATAGTCTGAAACAAAACTGCAGTTTGCAACCACAGATAAAAAAAATAACAAACAACACACAGGCTTCCTCATGCAAGCCAAATGAGCAAGAAGCTATGGGGGATGCTACTTATGCATCCCAAGGGGAAAATGGGTATCACCACCTGAGAAAAACCACCAAATATATATATATATATATATATATATATATCATTTTGAATCCCTGACATGCCCTTATGCCTCCCCCAAGTACCCCTTATTCCTCACATTTCCTTATGCCTCCCCAACCTCTTATGGTACCCCATAATGAGTAAAGAAATGCAAGCTATTTCTTTGTAAGGTGGAACCCAAATCCCAACTCCCTCCACACTTATACCTCCCAAAACACTTATGCCTCCCACAGAAATACCCCATAGTCTTCTCCTACACCATCCCTAGGCCATCTACCCAAACATCCCACACACATGCCAAAACATTCACAATAATAACATTTACACAAATAAAATAAGAGCATTTCAAGAGCCAAGCTCTTACTCTCCATAATGGAGTTTGTTCCAAGTTCTAAACAACAAGCTTTCCAATGCAAAACAACCCAAGATCAATGAAACACATGGCTGTAAAAATTATACAAACTTTCTCTAAAAGAAAGAGCTCCAAAACAAAAGAATTTTCCCCAAATGAAGCATGCAAACGTGAAGCAACCCAGAAAAACAAGCTAAGGAAATTCCAATATATAAAGAGGGAAGAGAAGAGGATGAGGTGGATCCAAGTAGGATGCCACATCACACATCCCTAACTCCAAATCATAAATCAAATTCAATCTCCAAGGCATAATAAATAGGTGGGTGAATAATATGACAACTTACTTACACACTCCAAGACAAGCCCACACCCCATAAGGACTAAAATTAAAAATATGTACGAAAGTGCAATTAAAACATTCAAATTGACTCACAAAAATACACAAAGAAGGTCTAAATTTAACCCTGCAACCATAGGAAAGGTTGGTAAACAAATTTAAGAGGTATGGGACAAATTTAACTTGTCCCACAAGCCTCCAAAATCAGACTCCAAGGACAAATTCGAATTTCCAAGAAGGCGAAGTGTTTCATACTCTAAAATCAACTTACATATCCCTTACACATTTCTTACACATTCTTACAACAATTTAATTCAAGGCCAACAACTCTATTAATTACTTTCTTATGACATATTTTAATTAATTAACTAAATAGCAAGATTACTCACAATATTACACACCATTTAATAAATAATGAAAGGGGTCAAAGCACCACAAAATAAATGCATGCAAACATTAACAAAGGAACCAAATAAAATAAAATACATAAAACCCCTTGGTCACATATAAAGGTGATCCCCCCATGGGAATCCCTAACACAATCAAACACACACAAACAATACAGTTTCCATGGTGACCTTGTTGAATTCATCTAGAATTCCAAAGTGGTTGGTCTCCAATACCCTGATGTTTGTTGTGATATTTTAAACCTGTAAAATACAAATACCTCCTTCAGCCTTGCGGCCATATTAGAACATCCAAATGAGTATAAATATAATATTAAGATCATCGATATATATATGAAAAAATCATAACAATCAATAGTATCACTTACAATTTCATCCACAGCTATCTCATTATGAATTTTAATTCAATTCTCATTTTCTAGGTCTACTCTAAATGTCCAAATATCACAAGTTCGGTCAACATCTATAATATGACCATGTCAAACAATATATCCACATCAATATCTAAAATGTCTCTAATAGTCATCATGTACCATATTTGAATCAAAGTCCACAATAAACCATGATCTAACATCTAACATCGCACTAAATTAAACTATAACAATGTCCATAATATAGTAAGAAGTATCAGGATCAATATCATAAGGTGTCGAAGGGAAGAGGTCACTACATCCCCCTCCCCTTAGACTCGACTTCCTCTTGGAAGTCACTGGAACAGATGTGGGAACTGAACTCATAACAAAGTAGCATCCTCCCATGTAGTTGCAGTCTCATCATATCTATCCCACTACACCCGGACCTGATCAATCTCTTTGCATTGAAGGCCCAGGGTTCTGCGATCTATAATGTAAATGGAGTCCACCATCACCTGCCCAATCTAACACATGAGAAGGACCTATAACATATCTCCTAATAATTGAAACATGAAACACATCATGTATGCGAGACAAGCTAGGTGTTAACACTATATGGTAGGTCAATGGGCTGATACCCTCCAAGATCTCAAAAGGACAAACAAATATTGGAGCTTACTTAGAACCTTTTCCATAACGAATGGGGCTCTTGTGTCACCTGACACAAAGGAAAACGTTCATGCCCACATCAACACTATGGTCGGTCTATACTGATCCGTGTACTTCTTCTGCTTGTCCTATGCCTCTTGCAGACTTTTTCTGATCATAACCACATGTTGCTCCATGTTCTGCAATACAGTTTGTCCTATAGAAACCTTATCCTCTAACCTGTCCCAACTAAGGGGTGTCCTACACTCTCTACCATACAAATCCTGAAAAGGATCCATGCCTATAGAAATATGAAAACTATTATTGTAGGTAAATTCCACCAAGTACAGGTTCTCATCCCATTTGGACTGCTCGTCCATAACATACATCCTAAGCATCTCCTCCAAGATGTGATTCACTCGCTCAGTCTGGCCATTAGTCTCAGGGTGATATGTTGTGCTGAAGTTGATCCTCGTCTCTAGGGCATACTACATGGTGGTCCAAAAATGGGAAGTATACAAAGGATCGCGGTCACAAATGATCTTCCATGGAATCCTGTGCAACCTGACAATCTCATCAGGACATACCCGTGCCACTGCACTAGATGTATAATTGGTCTTTACTAGAGAGAAATGAGACACTTTTGTCAATTTATCCACCATGACCATGATGGCGTCGTGGTGGTATATCGACATCGGTAGCCCAATAATTAAGTCGATGGAAATGGTATCCCACTTCTATTCTAGTTTAGCATGAGGATAGAGAAGGCTAGCTGGATGTTGATGCTCAACCTTCACTTTATGGCACTCTAAACAGTGTGACACAAACTGAGCCATGTCTCTATGAATTTCCACTCTCAGAACTCTCTTAAAATATTCAACCCAATTTTTCTCACATTCAACATACTTAAAACTTCTTGATAACATTCCCATTAGATAAGAAAAATTCTCACTTTTCGATTGGTATAAAGAAGTCCTTATAACTCCTCATATTTCTTGAGTTATGGGTCGGCAGACCTTGGGAGGAAAAGTTTCCCAAAGGCAGGCCTGGGGAAAAAAATTTTCCTAGAATATTTCAGGTCGGCGGGCCTTGGGGAGAAAACATAGTGCTTCACCCCTTTGGGAAAAAATCTCCAATGATGCCTGCGTGCCTAGGAGTCCACGATGGGACCTTGTGCCCGAAGAAGGAAAATTTTCCCAAGTCCGCTAAGGGACACATGTCCAAATTTTAACCAGGGTAGGAAGGCAGGTCGCCGGAGACCAAGAGGAATTTTGACTTATATCTTTACATGGCAAAAAGGATCAAGTTTACCCGCTCCTCCACTAACACTCAAAGATGCCACATGTTAGCCAACCATTGGCTACGGATTGGTGGGTCGGCATGGATATTTTGGAAATTTTTCCCAAAAGCTTTCTAAAGCATTAAGGATAAAAAGATCCACTCCTCCTCCAAGACCTTGTGAAGCCACGTCGTAGCACCTGATTGGTTGTAGGCCGGCGAGGCTGCGGGGAAATTTTACAATTTTTTCCAAATTTATTTTTGAAAGTGTGAAATGTTAAAATCGATCTGAGTGTCCGCTGGAACCTAATGAAGCCATGTGTTGATCAAGGATTGTTTGCGGGGCGGCGGGGCCGTGGAGGAAAAATTGCCAAATAATTTTTTTTGTAACTTAGATCATTTTTAGACAAAATGAAGGCTTGCAGGTCAGCGGAGTGGTGGGAAACTTCATGACTTTGTGTTTTTTTTTGCAAAAAGCAAAAACAAGAAAGTTTTAGCCCACGGGTCTACCCAAGAATATTTTATTTGTTTAAATTTGATAGTTAGATTATATTTGAAGCCAAACAAAGTAAAAACTTCAGAAGGCCATAAATTTTGATAGGGAACTCAGTTTTTAGAAAATGAGGACTTTCTGGAAATCTCTCAACATCCTCCTTACACAGAAACTTTAAGAATTTGATTTTGATAAATTTTAAATTGTCACTTTTGAGAAAACGTTTTTCTGTCACTCAGAAGTGAACTGGTATTTTTAACTTATCAATTTTGTTCAAATTTGTCATTAATTCTTTTTCATCTTACTTGGAAAATTTTAGGATAGATTACAAGGTTAAAGTTTACTTGATTGGTTTGCATTCAAAAATTTTTCCAATGTTTACACAGCAGAAAACCTGCAATTTCACCTTTACTTGATTTGAAAGGTTCTTTAACAATTTCTTCAGTGCTTTAGTTTATTTTGGGGATCATTCTGATCTCATTAAGTCCAAATGAATATTTCATTTGTCTCTTATAAATTTATAGGGTTGTTTTGGAAATTTGATAAAAATAAATTTTTAAAATATACAGTGAAGTAGAAATGAGGTTACTTCAAGAATAGAGATTAACTATCTCTTTTGTCATTCATAAAAAAAATTGAATTTATTTCATGCTAGTTTTAAATAGTTTTCTTTCCTTAAATCAACTGATAAAGGCAAGAATGCAACTTCTATTTTGTTTAAATTAAACATTTCAAATGAGACAGAGTAGTGCAATATTTATTCATACGTGCTTCCTTTTCAGTTTTACAAACAAAGATTTCCTAATGTATATTAAACACAGATTTAGAATGGAAATAATATCATATGAACAAGGAAAAACACTTCTATTAATTCAAAGGAATATCTTACAACTTATTTCCCATTTATTATAAAAATACAACATACCAAACGCATATCTTTCTTTTATGTTCACAAAAATGAATACAAGATATATTATTTCATAATCAATTACAACTTTCATAACTAAAACAGAGTAGTCTTTCCAACACAATAATATACAAGATCATCCACTTCAAGTGGGAAACTTTACAAAATAAGTTCCACAAGGGATTGTTAGAACTCTGTCTTCCTCCTCAATTACAATGTACAAAATACAATTTCTTCCACGTTTATTCAAAACTAGAAATGGAGTATATCTCTTTCACATTTCAAATTGCAACTTTCATAGCTAATACAAAACATATTTCCATCACCAATAATGTAAAAGGTCACCCACTTAAAGTGGAAAGGGGTTAGAATAAGAATAATCTCCATAAGGACTATCAAACTTGTCTTTTTCCTTTGCTCTAAAATAGCACCATGCACATGTATCACTCTCCAATTTGATCCCAGCAAAAGCAGGGGAAAGGCAACACTCTCCAACCAACCAAGACATCCAATAAAAAGGAGAATCCATCCTTCTTCATTGGCCCCCGAGCCCAAACCACAATGCAATAAGAAATGTGTTTCAACTCATCGAAACAGTAGGCTTCCACAACACACATGTAATTTCACATTTAAAACACAGTCCAAAACAAAATTGTAGTTTATAACCATAGATAAAAAAACAATAAGCAACACTTAGGATTTTTCATGCAAGCCAAAGGAGTAAGAAACTATGGGGGATGCTGCTTATGCCTTCGAATGGGAAATGAGTATCACCACCTGAGAACAACCACAAATAATATATATATCAATTCAAATCCCTGACATGCCCTTATGCCTCCCCTAAGTACCGCTTATTCCTCACATTTCCTTATGCCTCCCCAACCTCTTATGGCACCCCATAATGAGTACAGAAATGTAAGCTATTTCTTTGTAAGGTGGAACCCAAATCCCAACTACCTCCACACTTATACCTCCCCAAAACACTTATGCCTCCCACAGAATTACCCCATAGTCTTCTCCTACACCATCCCTAGGCCATCTACCCAAACAACCCACACACATGCCAAAACATTTCACAACAATAACATTTTCACAAATAAAAGAAGAGCGTTTCAAGATCCAAGCTCTTACCTCTCCATAATGGAGTTTGTTCCAAGTTCCAAACAACAAGCTTTACAATGCAAAACAACCCAAGATCAATGAAACACAGGCCTGTTAAAATTCTACAAACTTTCTCTCAAAGTAAGATCTCCTAATAATAAAATAATTCACCCCAAATGAAGCATGCAAAAGTGAAGCAACACCCAAAATCATGCTAAGGAATTCTAATATATAGAGAGAGGGAAGAGAAGAAGATGAGGTGGATCCAAGTGGGATGCCACATCACACATCCCCAACTCCATCTCATAAGTAAACTTAAATATCCAAGGCACAATAAATAGGTGGGTGAATAATATGACAACTTACTTACACACTCCAAGACAAGCCCACACCCCATAAGTACTAAAATTAAAAATATGTAAGAAAGTACAATTAAAACATTCAACTTGACTTACAAAAATGTACAAAGAAGGTCTAAATTTAACCCACCAACCATAGGCAAGGTTGGTAAACAAATTTAAGTGGTATGGGACAAGTTTAACTTGTCCCACAAGCCTCCAAAATAAGCCTGCAAGCACAAATTCGAATTTCCAAGAAGGTGGATTGTTTCATACTCTAAAATCAACTTACATATCCCATACATATTTCTTACACATTCTTACAACACTTTAATTCAAGGCCAATAACTTTATTAATTACTTTCTTATGACATATTTTAATTAATTAACTAAACAACAAGATTATTCAAAATATTACACACCATTAAATAAATAATGAAAGGGGTCAAAGCACCACAAAATAAATGTATGCAAACATTAACAAAGGAACCAAACAAAATAAAATACATAAAACCCCTTGGTCTCATTTAAAGGTGATTCTCCCCATGGGAATCCCTAACACAATCAAACACACACAAACAATACAACTGCCATGGTGACCTTGTTTAATTCATCTAGAATCACAAAGTGGTTGGTCTCTAATTCCCCGATGTTTGTTGTGATATTTTAAACCTATAAAATACAAATACCTCCTTCAGCCTCACGACCATATTAGAACATCCAAATGAATATAAATATAATTTTATGATCATCGACATAGATGTGAGTCATAAAAATCGCCAAGACAATCAGTAGTATCACTTACAATTTCATCCACAACTATCTCATCATCAATTTTAATTCAATTCTCATTTTCTAGGTCTACTCTAAATATCCAAATATCACAAGTCTAGTCAACATCTATAATATAACCATGTCAAAAAATATATCAACATCAATATCTAAAATGTCTCTAATAGTCATCATGCACCATATTTGAATCAAAGTCCACAATAAACCATGATCTAACATCTAACATCATACTAAATTAAACTATAACAATGTCCATAATATAGTCAGCAGTATCATGATCAATATCACAAGGTGTCAAAAGGAAGAGGTCACTACGCTTCCCATTGGGATTCTTCATTACACTTTTTCATTTTGTATCTTTTGTTTTAGGTTTGCATTTTGTGCCACTATTTTTGAAATTTCAAAGTAAGAGGCTCTTATATATACAAATTTATTATAACCATTTATCACCTACCAATCACCTATCTACTTATCCATGCAAGATCTAGGAACAGGTAACAACTTACTATAGCACATCTCATGAGAACATCACAAGGGGGAAATTATTGATTTCAACGTATGCATATAAGGGTTTCAATTGGGACAATTAGTTAGCTTACTATTGGTGTTGAGGCATGCAAGATAAGTTAGGAATATAGATATATGTGTTTGCAATATATGTGTTTGGGAACTTGTTAGAATTTTTAGTAGGTTGTGTTGCATGTGAAAGTGTCAAGTAGGTGGTGTAAGATTGTGTAAGATTTCTGTTATGAGTGCACACAAGAGAAATGTTTCATGTGATGGTGTGTGATATGTTGTAAATGTGTTGACTATGTTGCGTTGATTGGGCACAAGAGGGATGTTTAAGAGAGGTATACCAGGAATGCATTGATTGTGTAATATTTTTTCAAGTGTGTTGTCTATTTTTTTTATTATGTGTTGTTGTTGTATTGATAAATAGGTGTGAGAAATGTGCGTTGTGATTGTATTTAGTGCGTAGCATGTTATGTGTATTAAGAATAAAGTTTCGTAAGTGTGTTGACTATATAGTGATGAACATGTGTGAGAAGTATGTGTTGTGATTTTATCAAGTGTGTAACTTGTAATGTGTGAGGTTCATGTTATAGTATGCCCTCAAAAATCAAGTGTGAACCATAACACAAGAGTGCATTGTCCAGGAATGATGATACGAGAGTCTATCAAGATGCGTATAATGAATGTGAAAGACTATATGTGATGTGCTAGGAAGTGGGGGGAATAATTGCAATGGCCCCCAATTGTGTGGTGATGAGGATGTATTTTGATGATAGATAAATATGCAATGTATGAAGATGATGAAAGATAATGTGTAGTTGATTGAGTGATGTGTTAAGTGATGAAAATTTTTATTATATGTATGGCTAGTGATAAATGCATGTATGTATGAGTGTGTATGTAAGAGATAGATATGTTAATGTAGGATGAAACAAGGTTCTTATTGCAATAGATAATTCAACAGTCATGTAAGAATCACAAGAACAGGAGTGTGTTAGCATGGTGTGGTGATGGATGAATGTATCAAGACCTACATGATGTAGTTAATTGAAGTATAGATGTAAGAAAACTAAGAATGCTAGTGGGGGAGAATACGTGTGATACCCCCTAGTGCATACTGGTGAGAGTGATCAAGTAACACCATCTAAGAGGTTGTCATTTTCATGGTCAAAACCAAATGGTGAAGCATCTAAGGCTTGATAATAAATTGTGTCATGTTGGTTGAGTAAGGAGCCATTACATGCCCATATAATATTCTTCATCAATGAAGGGATGTAATGGACAACCATGTGCATACCAATGAGTAAGGTTTTACGAATAATGAATAAACAAGTGATTACAAATGAAAACTTGACCAAAGGGCATGGGAAATGTGATATCAGTGTGATTAGGGTATAGTGTGCCCCTAATGTAATCAAGCCAATATTTTCCAAGTGTGAGTGGATGAGTTTGAGGAGAACGTGTAATAAGTAATGTGAGATAAAATATGAGTAGACCATAAGTAGCATTGATGAAAACAAATCCATTGTAGTGATGATGATCATGAGATGGAGGGAAGATGTCGTCAACCATAAATCCTAATTGAGTCAACCCATCATGTGTACATATAGTATCAATTTTTTTTTGGATCAAATGGAATGTGTTCCCAATAAGAATCATTCATGAAAGGTGTGCATGTAAATGGATGACATACTAATGGAGGTTTTTCATGAGAAGGTGATGAAATGACGTCCATTGTCTAGACAGGAACCTGATAAAGAATCATATCATTAGTAAAAATAGGAGGATGCAATGTTGACAATATATAACATGTAAATAGAACCTTCAAGTGATGGTAAATGATCTAGAGTATCCATATGTTGTGGCTCATCAATGGTATCAGATGTTGGAATAGGAAGTGTGATGGTGGGATCACGGTTGCAATCTTTGAATGGTTTACGGTCAGTAGGAATTATATATTCTATGCCCTCATACAAGAAATTAACATGTCGATGTACTGTAGAGAGAATGACTTGCATGGCATGAATCCATGGCCTACAAAGTAATAAGTTATATTGAACCAAAAAATCCATGACAAAAAAGACCATAGGAAAAGTCTTAGGTCTAAAAGTGATAGGAAAAAAATTGTGACATATGCATGGACGAACCGAGCCATCATAAGCATGAAGAGAAATAGATGATGGAATAACATCAGTAGCAGAAAGGCCAAGATTTTTGATGAATGATAAAATGTAAAGGTTAATCTAAAATCCATTATCAACTATAGTTCGCTTGACACAAACATTATTAATGTGAATCATGATATACAAATGTGGATCATTTTGGAAAGTAGCAAGATCAACAACAATATTAGATGGAAAAGAAATATGCAGATAAAATGTATCTACGAATGTATTATAAAGTATATCTGGAAGAAGATCAAAAGGAATGTAAATAGTATCCAAGAGATTAATGATTTTAGCTCTTAATTCAAGTTCGATGAACAGGAAATCATGAATAGAAATATCCATGATGAGAAGATCCTAGGAAGATAAAAGTAATAGAAGAATGAGGACCCTAAGAGTGTTCAGATCAATTTCAGGTTCACCAAATGATTAAGAAAATATGGAAATAAATGCCTAAATTTGATTGCGATTATGTAGCAGTAAATGAATTATCAATCAAGTACGAAAAATTAACCCAATAAAATAAGCAATTAATGTTAGAGACCCTAAGTGAAAAGAGGAGATAAGATGACTTAATTGATTCTCTAAGATCTAGAAGGTGCAAAGATATGGAAAACTAGAAAATTTGAAGCACAAGCTGTCACAATGAAGCTCATAAAAATGTAGATCTTGAGGAATATATTGGACAAGGGTGCTTAGAAATGGGCAAGGTCACCTGTGGGCTCCCTAGACTTGCTTCTGGGTGCCTAGGTCTACCGAAAAGCTTCGAAAACAATCTTTGGCCTGTCACAAGGTGTTTGATGTCCTTCTCCTTTTGTTGCTAGTATGTCGCACTATGATCACCGATGTTGCTAATAACATGCAATGAAATATTGACCTGCAAAACCCTCAAGAGTGCATAAAATTCCAAAAAAAAGAATGTAAATGAGGGGTCAAAATGTCCTTGGTTGTTAAACGAGTGAAAATATAACTGAGCATCACACTACATTTAAGATCTAATGTAGTTCTATATGTGTGTGTGGGATTGTGCCCTAGGTGGCTCTTGTGCATGTCAAACTTAATAGCAAGAAAGTGGCTAGATGTAAAGAAATATAGTAGATGTGTCCATGGAATAGAATAAAATTCCCCTCCTATGAAAGTCCCTTTGTCCCTTGGATGGCTATAGATGGATGCAAGCTTAGGTGGTGATATATAATGCTTAGTGTTTGGTCCCTTATTAAGATCACATAACTTTATATTTATATGATTCCCTTCCTTGAATTTCATAATTAAACTTGAAAATGCTAACTACTAAAAATATAAGATGCTTAAATGGATAAAAAGGACCCAAAAGATGTGAACAAAGTATATAGAGGTCAGGGGCACCCAGAGGGGATGGGGGTATTTGGTGTTAGCATCATGGCTGGGCGCTGGTGTCTAAGATGAGAAATATTGATGTATGAAAAGGAAGACTGAGCTACAAAGAATGTAAGACCAAAAGTGGCAACAAAAGGAAAGAAAAGATGGCAAAGGACATGGGTTGATTAGTAATTTTATTACTTATGAATCATATGAATAGTAGTATGTAATCAGGATTAGATAATTAACAAAAGTGTGTGATTTTGTGTCTACATTTTCCCCCACTATGTTTTTCAATAGATTCTCAGTAACATAAGGATCAAAGCATATAATTGTGTCCTAATTTTTTGCAGTTTTTATACTTTTAACAATATATGTCTGACAACAAAAACATGACTAGATGCATATTAAATAATCAAACATATATTTTTAAGTGCTTATAAATACTTAGGTGCAGGGAATCCAAAATGTACCAATTTTTAAAAAGTTTTCAGAGTATTTTTTAATATTTTTTTACTAGTCATATTTTAAAATATTTTGACCACCAAGTGGGATAGTATTATATGCTTTAACCCATAAAGTAAATAATATATGCATACCTGCTAACTAATGTAGATTGATGATGAAAGTGTGCCAAGAGACAACAAAATTTGTGAAGTGATAAAAATGTGAAGCGTGGATGCTAAGGAGGAGAAAGTACAAAAAGTGATGATGAAAATGACCCTAGGGAGGAAATGCATGTGTATATGTCACCATTGTACTTGTTTTTTATGGCAATGCTGATGTGATTGATGTTATTGATGTTCTTTAATGATGGATGATGCTGACTTCCACTTCCCATAAGGACAAACCTGCAAAAGAGAAGAACGATCAAGTAGTCAAATACACGTGTATATGATCAAAATGTGTAAAATGTATGTAGAAAACATGTAAAATGTGAAGAAGGAACATGTTCACCTGATCCATGATGAGGAAAGATCGTGGAAATGATCCCCTAGATGATGTTGTAGAAGAACAATTTTTCAGGTGATCTCATGCCAATTGCTCTGGCTGCGAGTTTTTTGGGTGATCTCACGCCAAGACATGGAATAAGTTTAGGGGGGAAAGTTTGGTATCATCCTCCAACCTTTAAATTCTTCTAGCAATGTAGAACACCACTACAGATGGTGTGTAAAATCCAATCCGATTCGAACAATTCAATCCAACATGAAAATAGAAAAGAATATTGTAATGCATGCATGTCGAGTGCTAAGGACTATATGCCCTGTAAAATCCACTATGTGAAGTGTTGTAGATTGTATTTCACTAAAATACGTTGTATAACTGCCCCATGGTTATAGGTGTCCAAGAAGGGCCAGGGGTGCTGGTGACTGTAATGTTCTAAGGACCCAAGTCTGATTTTGAGCCCTGAAACTAAAGACTTTTTTGTATTGGTACTATGTTTTGTTGTGTAGTAACTATGAACTATTTTATAGGGTGACTCATTCACAAGAATGATTCCCCCCTCGTTTGGGGTGCATGTGATGTCACTGAAGGAGTATGCAGCCCAAAGGAGTACCGACCATTGTGTTGAAACTATGCCTTGTAGGGGGAGGGAGTGTGCTTGGTCGAAACCAAGGCACGTGAAAACAAAGTGTCTAGGAGGTGAGTGTTATTACAAGAAAATAAAAACATGTATGTAAAAGATAAGATATAAAATAAGCAAACAATGTGCAAGATAAAACACAAGAAGATAATGTAAACATGCAAGAATGCATAATAGAGCGCAAAAAGAGGGTTTTAAACATGGGACATAAGGAAATCAGTAGTTAATGGTTACACTTATGAATTATGGAGTATCAAGATGAATAATTATTTCATTTACTTGGGATTTGACATATGGCAATCACTAGTTGATGGTTACACCATTCCAGCTACACCTCTAATTGATGTAGTAGGCAAGATAGCTAGTGAGAATAACTACAAAGCCATGAATGCAATCTTTTGTGGTCTGTCAGAGGTATAATTTTCAAAAATTAATCACTTTACCATGACTAAAGATATTTTGGAGAAGTTAAAGACCATCTATGAAGGGGAAGACAAGGTTAAACAAGCTAAATTATAGACCTGCCATAGTCAATTTGAGAGCATGAAAATGAAAAAAAGATGATAGTATTGCATCATACTTACAAAGAATTGATGAAGCCATCAATCTCATTAGAAAACTAGGAGAAAAGGTGGATTAAATAGTAGTTTTTCAAAAGGTTTTGAGATCCTTAACTCCTAGGTATGACTCCAAAGTTTGATCAGTGGAAGAAGTAAAATATTTAACCACTCTAAAGATAGATTAACTACATGGCACTTTAGCTACCTATGAAATGAGGAAAAAGGAAATAGAATTAGGTAATAAATAGGTTGCTTTAAAATATAACAAGGAATCTCAAGCCAGGAAAAGAAAAGACGAATCTGACATGGAGGTGGATGATGATAAGTTTTAAGTTATGTTTTTCTAGAAACTAAAAATAGGATCATGCAATTAAAAGGTAAAACTACCTTTCAAGTGTTTCAATTATGGATAAGTTGGTCATTTTACATCCAAGTGTCCTAATAAGAAAAAGGGAGATCAAGATGATCATGATGAAGAAACATCCCATAAACACCAAAATAGATTCAAGAAATATGAAGGTAAGAAAAGTACTTCAAGAACAAGAAGAAATTCTGTACCAAAGAAGAATCAAGTTCATCTGAATTTAGTGACTCCAGCAAGTATGAAAGTGAAGATGAAGGTACTTAAGCTGAGAATCTATTCATGATCATCGAAGTAAACTCTACAAGTAACTCAAAAGGTAAAACTCAGTTTGAATATGATATATCAGATGAGGAAGATGTAGGAGTAAACCTTGAATTTGAACTAGTAAGTGCTCTTGAAGAATTAAAAATCCAAAGGAAGAAGAATCAAAAGATGAAGTCACTATTGAGAGACTATGAAAAGAAGATCAATATTCATGAGAAAATTATAGTAAAAAAGGATCAAGAACATGATGAGATAATCAGGTAAATTGAAACAAAAATAACGTTGATTGAAGCATTCTTTAAACTTAATTAAATAAGAGATGGAGCTAATCAGAGATGGAGATAATCAGAGATGGATATTCTGTAAACTTAATTAGATCATACTTCAAATAAATTTAAGACCTATCACAAATTTGATAAAAATATCAAATGATCTGGATGAACTTCTAAGCAAGCAGAGATCTTTTAATGACAAAACTAGCATAGGATTTAAGGAAAAACATAAGGATGATAAACCAGCTAATAAGAATGTGATCAAGACCACTCAAGAACCACCTAAAGAAAGGAATGATGATGTCAAGAATGTCAATAAGATACATAATTCAAGCAAGCAATCCATATAATAGCGTATGCTCACTCTTTCTATGGCTATTTTTTCATGCAATATATTTGGACACAAAGATTCAAGGTGTAGGAGACATGAAAAAGGTCAGGGAAGACATCTCAATTCATATCACATGTGAAACAAGAATAAACTAATTTTCTACAATTGTCAAAATTATGATCACATAACAAGGTTTTTCTATCAGAAACCTCCAAAGCAAGACAAGAGAGTGTACATAGTGAAATTAGATCCTATGAGTAAGAAGGAACAAGGTTTAATAGCCCAAAATTCCTTTCATTCTCAAGGTGAAGACATGGAATGGTACATAAATAGTGGATGCTCAAGTCATATGACATGAAACAAGGGAAATTTCATCTCTTTAGAAGAAAATGCATCAGGAATAGTGATATTTGGTGATAATACATCAGCTAACATTGTAGGAAAGGCGTATTAAGTCTTGACAATGGAAAGACAATCACTAAAAATGTGTTGTATGTAGAAGGTTTGAAACATAACCTTTTGAGTGTTATTTAGATGTGCAAACAAGGGTATACAGTGATGTTTCATAACAAGGGATGTGATATAAGGAAAAAAAATCAGGAAAGGTGGTTGGCAAGGCCAAAAGAACCAAGAATAACATGTATGTCCTAAAAGAGATCAACAAAGAGAAATGTTTTACTAGTCAGGTGGATGATAGTTGGCTTTGGCACATGAGGTTAGGACATCTTAATTTTTACAATCTTGTTAAGATCAACTCCAAGGGATGTGTAAGAAACATTCCCAAGATCACTAAACCTAATATAACTCTTTGCAAAGCATGTCTACATGGAAAAAAAATAGAAGAAGCTTTAAATCTAAAGAGTATTCTACTACAAGGCCTCTAGAGTTGATTCATATTGATCTTGTTGGACTAATCAGGACTGAAAGAATTCAAGGAGAGAGCTACTTTATGCTTCTGATTGACGAATTCACAAGGATGACTTGGGTTTCCTTCTTCGAAGATAAATTATAAGCACTAGAAATGTTCAAGACATTCAAAGCACTAGTTGAGAATGAGAAAAATTCAAAAATTAAGAGCTTGAGATCTGATAGAGGAGGAGAATTTTGTTCAAATGAGTTTGATGAGTTTTGTGAGACTCATGGGATAAGAAGGAATTTATCATTTGCAAGAAAACCTCACAAAAATGGGGTAGTGGAGAGAAAGAATATGATGGTGCAAAAAATGATAAGAACCATGTTGAATGCATTAAAATTGTCAGATGGATATTGGAGGGAGGTAGTCAACACATCAGTATACATCTTAAATAGGGCTCAAATCATAATAAATAGCAAGAAGACTCCTTATGAGCTCTGGAGAGGAAAACCTGCAAGTGTAAAGCACCTAAGAGTGTTTGGAAGAAAGTTATTTATCAAAAGAGATGAAGACAACCTTTTAAAGTTTGATTCAAGTTGTGATGAAGGCATATTCTTGGGTTACTTGGTATTAAGTTCATCATAAATGTGCTATAATAAAATCCAACAAAATATAGTAGAGAGCACAAATGTCATAATTGATTTATCATATCCCAAGGAAGACTAAAACTCAGACCCAAGGAGACTCCCCAAAGCACTGAAAATCAGGATGATGATGAAATTGTAGAAGGTGATCAAGAAGAAGAAGATGAAGATGAAGTAAGAGTTGATACACAATCTCCTTCAAGGTAGGTTAAGAGGGATCATCCACCAAATCAGATCATAGGAAACAAGGAAGCAGGCATATAAACAAGAATAAGGTTGAAAAAGCATTCAAGATCAAGAAAATATTTCTCTCTTATCCAAGATAGAACCAAAGAATGTTATGGATGTCAGCTAGGAATAAAATTGGATCAAAGAAATGAATGAAGAACTGGAACAAATAGAGAAAAATGAAACTTGGGAATTTTTCCCTAGGCCCGAGAACAAAAAAATCATTGGAACTAAGTGGGTATATAGAAACAAGCTAAATGAGAAAGGTGAAGTTACAAGGAATAAAGAAAGGATGGTTTGCAAAGGGTATGCTCAAGTTGAAGGAGTGTATTTTGATGAGAAATTTCTCTTGTGGCTAGAATGGAGGATATTAAGCTCTTCTTGGCATATGCAACATAAAAAGGATTCAAAGTATATCAAATTGATGTAAAGTCAACATTTCTGAATGGGCACTTGAATGAGGAAGTCTACATTGAACAACCTGATGGATTTTCTCTCACTAAGGACAAGGAATATGTTTATAGGCTGAAGAAGGCATTATATGGTCTCAATAAATCCTATAGGGCTTGGTATAGCATGTTGGATAAGTACTTAGTTGATCAAGGTTTAGGAAAGGAGTAGTTGATATCAATCTATATATAAAAGAGGAAGAAGGTCATTTATTACTTGTTGTTCTATGTTGATGATATAATCTTTGGAAGTGATAGTGAGACTATGTCATATGGATTTTCAGAGGTCACGAAGAAGGAGTTTGAAATGTAAATACTTGGAGAACTTTCATTCTTCCTATGGCTGAAAATCAATCAATCCAAAGAAGGTATCTTCATATCACAGACAAAGTACATCATAGAGATACTCAAGAGATTTCAAAAGGAAAATTACAATCCAGTTAACACTCCAATGATTATAGGATGAAAATTAAACAAGGATGACATCTCACCAAAGGTAAATAAAACCTCATATAGATCTATAATAGGAAGATCCTCTTGTATTCAATTGCATCTAGGACTGATATCATGCAAGCAGTTGGTTTCATTGGAATATTTCTAAGAATATCCCAGGGAAGTTCATCTTCAATTTGTCAAAATAATATTTAGGTATCTCATGGGGACCATGTAATATGGGCTTTGGTATCCAAAATGCAATGAATTTCAAATAAAATCCTTCACAAATGCAGATTGGGAAGGTAGCATTGATGATAGGAAGATCACAAATGGTGGAGCTTTATTTGTGGTAAGTGCCTTGTTTCTTGGTTAAGTAAGAAGTAGTCTCTTGTAGAAATTTCCACATGTGAAGCTGAGTATGTATTAGCATCCTTATGTTGTACTCAAGTGATGTGGATGAAGTAAAAACTTGAAGACTATAATATTGAAAATGAAGGTCCTATACCTCTTTATTGTGATAGCACAAGTGCTTTAAGTGTTTCTAAGAACCTAGTGCTGCACTCCAAGATAAAACATATACCAATCAAGTACCATTTCTTGAGGGAATGAGTGAGTGAGAAAATAATCAAGCTTGAATATGTATCCACAAAGGAGGAAGTAGATGATATCATGAATAAACCTCTACCAAAAGTATTTTTTGAGAATTTAAGACACAAATTGGGGTAGTTCCTTCCCCAAGAAATCACTAAAGGCTTCAAGTCATCAAGGGGGAGCAGATCAAGTGCCATATTTTCTCTAAGAAGGTTCAAGAAGTGTCAAAAAAGGGGGCTAGTTCACTAGTTCACTAGTTCAAGGTACAAAGTTGAGAAGACCAAAGAAAGGCATAGGCAAAGAGTGAAAAATATGAGTTTGAAGATAATAGATTTAGGGGGATCATTGAGGTTGATTGGTGTAGAAAACCATGTATCCTTTCAAGCTTTAAATGAAAATACAACCATCCTAATCAAAGGGGGAGCTTGAAGAGTTAAGTCTAGACCTTTTTTTGATTGCTTGCATATTATTTTCTTAATGAAACTTTTCATAGACATCAAAGGGGGAGAATTCCTTCAGAAACAAGGAAAGAGAACTTGGAAGGTATTGATATGAATTCTTGCCATCAAATTTTCTGGTGTTTGTTTCCATCAATGACAAAGTGGGAGATTATTGAACCCTATCTGGGTATTTTTTTTATTGATGACATGGAGCATTTATGGAAAAGAGTGAGTGATGAGGTGTCATCTATTCAAAGGAATGAATTTTTATTGGTAGTGCCTTCTCAAAGTGGTTTAGTTACTTCTCAAGGTGATTTCAATATGTCTTCTTAAGTACTCATGGTGGTTTGAGGGTGTTAGTAGGTGGTTGCCCACTAGAGGTATGGAGATACTTGGTGGGCACTTCTTAGGTGTCCTACAAGTATAAAATGATGTTTTAAGAGTGTGAAAGGGCTTATAGGATGGTCATCAGGTCAAATATTGCAAGTCATGGTTAGAACTAGCCCACTTAGGCCTAGTTCAAGGACCTAATGAGATGGATGAATAAAAATCAGGCCATATCAAGACAATGCAAGCATGGGATGTGTCTAGGAACATTGTCTAAAGTCATCATGAGAAGATACAAGTCATAATTTATTAGTTAGAGGAAAATTTGAGGTCTTTCATATGACTTCCCTTGAGAAGAAGTAGTATAAGCATAGAAAAATTATATTGATTATGATGGTACATGCTCATTTATGTGCAAATAAGAGGTGGGGCATGTGTAGGAATGTGTTGCAGAGCTATACGTCAAGTTTCATGCAAATATGAAGATGGTTTTTGAATTTATGAAGGTTTTAGCTCTATCGAGCTTCTAGAAAGCACTCTCGCAGCTCGAAGGTCATCTCTTAATATATAAAAGGCACATAAAATGTTTTCATGGTTTCTGAAGTCCTTTCCTAGTGTTAGATCACTGAGTTAAGAACATGCCAGAGAAGGAATGAAGTAAAATGATGACCTATACTCTATGAACAATCCTTAAGAGTGAAAACCACTTCAAACCATCCCCAAACTCTAAGTCTGAAGCGATGGATAAGAAATGATGTTTTTGACCTTAAAATCACTTGTGAAATTTAAGAGAACCACTCAAGGTTTTTAATAAATCTTTCTTATCTAAGTTGGTTGAATTAGTGTACTTCAAGCATGACTGTACCATACATAATCAACCCTAGTTTGCCAATTTTTAGCTATACGATCATGTTTATAAGGTTATAAGTTGAAAACAGTGATATGGAAGGTTACATGGATCTTTTCCATGTTTTCCATAAATAAATCAGGGTGATCCATGTGTAATTTTTGAGTGAAATATGTCTATCTCAGTCATCTACTGTTACGTTCTAACATTTCAAAAACCAATCTTTTGGGAATGAGGGGATTTTGGATGAAAGAGATTGTATTCAAGAGAAATATGACTATAAATAGGTTTAATGAGTTCTAAAAAATGTGTTCACTGTAATGTCCCTCTTTTGGGGCTAATAGATAATTGCATCAGATTTAAATAAAATATACCCAGTCATCTGAAACCTGGAAAAATTAATAACTTGCTCAATTCCTCACTTTTTGTAATGAAATAAAGTGCATAGTAATATAGAAGGTTAGAGATTTGAAATTCCCTATAAAATGAATATTTATAAGCATTGAAACCTTATCAACACATCCCCATAAATTTCAGACCCAGTCACTGCACTTAGATCACTCAAAACTATTAATAAAATACCCCTAAGACTCCTTCAATCACAGAACTATGAAACCACTATCGTTAGGAAGGAAATATATTGCAAAAAAGACTCACAATACTCTCTCACACCCTTCAATAAGAAAGAAACCTAGATCATTGTGATAAATATGCCATAAACACCACATAAAATTAGATCGTTGTGCCCATATAATGATCACAAAATTACCAAACAAGTCGCAGATAATGAAGAACTTTATAGCTGCCAAAGGATATCAATAAATGCACTCAAAACTCATATTTATATTTCCAAATATAGATCACTTTTATCATTTAATCAAACATTGAATTCATTGCCAAAGAGTATTTAAATTTTTTGTCTCAATACCCTCACAAATATTTTTGTAAAAGAGACTACAAACACTACAATACCATGCACTCTACAACTCGTCGAACATGTAAAATAATAGCCGACAAAGAGGATATTTATCTAGATGGATTTTCTACAAATAAATATAGCCTCACACACAGATTTACCTTCCAAACCAGTCAATCTACTTTAATAAATAGCAGCAATTAAATATTAGTCATATATTTTAAATAAGACACTCCAAACTAAGGCAAAGCATACATGAAAACCCTTACAAAGGAATCGCTGCCAAAGATGATTCAAACACTAGAAAATATGGCATTTAATTTCCTCAAAATAGTTTCTACAGTAATTGGTGCCAAGAGAAAGATTCCTCTATGCATAACAAGAGAATATACTTGCAAAGGATGTATTCAATTAATTCTTCAACCAAAAGAGAGATATTCTTCAACAATGAGAGAGAAAGAGTATCAAATTTAGGCATACATCCATTTCTCCATACAGGGAGTAAAATTTAATAATTCAACAACATGCCCATCCAAGGAAATGTGACCCCTCTTTTATAGAATTAAGTGGTGCAATCTCCAATAACCAACCATTTAATGTTTTCACATTAAAATAAAATATTTAATGACTACTACCATGTGCACTATATTATTTTAATTAAAGAATAAATATATTATCCTATGTCCACATTGAATAACTAAAGAGCCCTCTAAGGGATTAAAAAAATAAATAACAAACATCTTAGTAAAAATATCAAGCTCAATCCTTGAACCCATTGGGTTGAAGGTCTTCAAATCTTTAAAGTGGAGTGTTATTGTTGGTCGGTGAGGTGTCTATGCAATGGGTGGAAGCAAATTTCAGGCATGATAAGCCCTACACCTTAATTCTTCTGCTTTTATCTAAATGTTTTATTAAATGAACTTGTTTTTCATGAAAACACCTCCTTGAGTGGGGTTATAGTGTGTGTTTTTTTTAAATGTGAACTTCTCTAATTATTTTTTAAAGGAAACATTTTTTTTATCCTCATAACTTGGACCCTAATTTCTTTCATGAGAAGGATGTTTTTTTTTGTGATTTTTTTTGTTGATTAGAACAGTTGGCATCCTTGATCCTGTAGACCCATGTAGAAATTTGCTTGTGTATTCAATATGTAGCTTGATCACTTGAAGTGCATGTTGTGTTATAATTCTCTCTCTGTCATCTTGGTTATATTAGTATGAGTTGATTTGGTGGAATTCTTGATTTTAGTATCTTAGCAGACCTTTCTGGAGTTCTGTATCCTTATGTTGTTGTTTCTTGTAAATGCTAGAATAGACCTCCTATAGGCATGCTCAGTGACTACATTTAATTCCTGTGGAAATTGTTTATCTATTTGATAACATCAATAGTTAGACTGTGAAAGGGACTTGGTTTTAAGGGAAATAGGTGATAGACTCCCATTCATGTTAACCCATTTGTGATTGTATACAACTTCCTGTAAATAGCTGATAGGATGTGGATTTTAGTATAGTGGAAAACTTATGGCATGATTGAATTGATGGATATTGATGAAGAATGATTAGGAGTTATTTTCTTGTTTTTTTTAAATTTCCTCCCTTTAAAATATGGTTGTAGTTTTAAACATCATCGTATTGGAAATGATTCTCATAACGAACACACCGATGAAATTAATAGGTTTGAAATGATTGACTTCTTTTATAGGAAATTGTTGTCTAATGAGTATTAGTGAATTCTTTTCCATTGTTGGCATGATGGATTTTGAGGAATCTACTTAATCTCCCTTAACTTAAAAACTTCATATGTAATTTATCTAGTCTTGTTTCAACTAACGGAGTCTTCCTCACCTTAGTGTAGGAACTTGTCCTAGATCAATCCCATTTTTTACTCTGAGTTAGGCCCTAAAATAATATAGTATTTAATGAAATGTATTTAGCTTCTGGTTTATCTTTCAGTGCTTCTAGGTCACAAAATTTTGAATAAACATTTCTATACTGATTAGAGAATGGTAGTTGTTATCCAAAATCCACCCCTGAGGTAATTTTGATAACATGCATCAAATTCTTTAGTCCCAAGCAATTATATTGATTCAGGGTGAAAAGTCATGTTTCTAGGGTCCCCTCATATTTTTCTAACTCCCCTGTCCAAGTAGAAGAGAGCAAGTTCTGAGGAAAGGTAAGAAAAATTGCAAAAAACAGGCTCGGGCCAGAAAAAATCATGAAAAATGGCTAAGTCCTAGTCCCTGCGACAGTCAGGACAGTTGGGACAAAAGGACGTGAACTGGCCGAAAGGCTGAAAGGCGGTCTGCGCAGCATTTGGGACATTTGGAACAAAAGGACGCGCGGGACGCGGAAATCCGAATTGGCTGAAAAATGGAAAAAATTGACTAACTGTTGAAACAAGCATCTGGGACATCTGGGCAGTTAGTACGTGGAGGATGCAATCGGCCGAAAAGACTTAAGGCAGCCCGAAAGTTGGGCCGAAGGTACGTGAAGTACGTGCTTCTACCAGACGGATCGGCCGAAATGAGAACTTAAAGTCTGGGACAGTTGGGACAAAGGGCGCGAACCGACCGAATTGGGAGAATCGGGAAAATTTGTCCCAAATAGTCCGGGACAGTTGGGACGAGAGTACGCGAACCGGCTGATTCGGCTGGAACAGGGAACTGTCAGCACTGGGCCAAGTTGGGACAAAGGGACGCGTGGGACATGGATAGCCGAAGGGCCGAAGGAGAAGAAGAAAAGTCAACGTTTGGTCAGGAAACTTCAAACGGCCATAACTTTTGATTCCGAGCTCCGATTTTCACAAAATTGGACTTTCTGGAACAAGCACGACGTCCTCTATGCCACAAAAACTGGATTTCTTATTTTTAATGAGGGTATATATATTTAAATAATATAAATATATTCGGCTCAAGTCAATTGATGCTCATTCCCGTCAAATGACAGAAAACGCCTGCTAGGCCCAAAATAGCTGCCCGCACTCAGAAGGCCATAACTTTTGCATTTCTCAACGAAATCACACAAAATTGGTACCGTTGGAATCGTGGTTCCGAGCCCGATGTAAACAAAATCAAGAAATTCCATATTTTATTAGAATTTGATTGAGTTTTTTAAGAAAACGTGGCCCGATTCAGAACAGTGTTTTATTTGGTAGCTAGGAGTGCAATTAAGAGGCATGGTCATCATTCTTTTTCTGCTGCAGCACATGGGACAGCATGGGGAGCTTTTGCAACTAATCTATAACCATTTCACTCAATTTAATGCCTCTTACAGGTGGTTGAAGGACAGATTTCGGGATTTCCATTTTCCCTTCTCTTTTCCTTCTCATTTTTCTATAAATTGGAGTGTTGGGCTCATTGTAAAGAGAGAGTTTTTGGGTAGCAAAGCTCTGCCAAAATTGCTTTGTGAAGCCAGTGTGTTGCAGGCCCTTGTAGTGGACTCCTTGCATGGTGATCCAGGCCCTTATCTTGTAATAGATTGAACTGTGCATATCATGAAGCAATATAATACCAGTTTGTGGATGTATCTTCCCATGCTGTGTTTTCTTGCATTCTTCTTGCCCCTTTAATCTTTCTATAAGAATATTGTGTCTATTTATTATGTTCTTGCAGGGATTCATTAACATTGTGTATGCTTGGAATATTGTTGTGAATGCATTTTGCTAGATTATGGTGAACTGTCATCACCTCTTCTAGTGTGCACTTTGCCTTTGTATTTCACACATTTGGAGACTACTCTCACACCCTCCATGGTGTATCACCGCTTTAGTGTAGGATTTCATTTTATGTATTCTCTCTCCCTGGTCCCTTGGAAATTTAGATTAGAACAGTTAGCTTATCCTGCATTAGAGTAGATTGTGGCAGGTAGTTTAGGAGCAAGAACCAGCTTTCTCTGGAGGTCTATCTCAAGTAGCAAGTCCCACAACTTGGAGATAGTACCCATGTTATCCAATCACACCATGAGTTCAAGTATACGCACTTGTATATGCACAAGGGTGCTGTGATTCGGTGATAACAGTAGTTATTCAAGACTTGTGCTTCTTCCTGAAAAGTTAGAGTATGTTTAGTTGAGGGACTTGGGTTGTGATTTGATTGGAATACTATAGGACACATGCTTCCTAAATACCCATGTTTAGATGATTAGCAATTGGTAAAAGTACATGTTGTGTTTGAAATAGACTCAACATGATTGAATTGATGAGATCATATTTAAATTCTACTCCTTGTTGGATCTATGAGTTTCTTTATTGTTTACTGGTTATTTTGATTTTAACCTACCTTTCTAGGGTTGTTTAACAATGGTTTTATTTGTATAAAACAATTAGGTAACAACACAATGTCTTATGTTGTATCTCTTATCTAATCGTGAACTGACTCAAATTAATACTTGCGCATATGTCTCGGTTTTATTTATGATGTTTCTTGTGTGAATTTCTAATGTGTTTTAAACTTGGTGGTAAGGAGTTTGGAAGGCCTCTTGACTTGGTTTTTTGAAATAAAGAGGTCTTATCCTGTTGTAGCAAAACTTGTAATTATCTTTGTCAGGAATAAAACTCGATCATCACCTTGTTATGTGTATTTTCTTTATTACATTATGGATGTCATGAAAATATTGTAGTGTGCCTTAACTAATTTTTTTACCTTCTTTTTCTCATCCAATTTCAATTGAATATTTTGACAATTTTGGATTGTGTGCCATGTCAAGTATAAATGTTATAACCATGTTTAGTTTTCTCAATGAGTAATGGTAATTTCTTCTTTCGGGTCATAAAATTTTCATGTTTAATAACCCTTCATGGAATCGGTATAAATGTTATTCTAGGCATGTTTTAGTGGTTGGTAATCCTTTTCTAAAGATGATCAAAATAATGAAGTAAATTGAATACATAGATGTATAAATAAATAAGATAATAATGAAGTTTTGCTTGGTTGATAAAATTAAGAGTCTTTAATTGGGAAGAAAGTGGTTATCTATTGGTGTAAAATAATCTACCCTCGCTAACCTTAAACTACAAATTAAACTTTGGTTGTGAAACAGTAAGTATTCAAAGAAAAAAAAGTAAAATCATTGTTGGTTTTGGGGTTATAGTTAAGTCTAAGTTAGTAGGGGAGTTTAAACAAGAACACTTTAAGTATAATACTTCCATTTTGGGAACCCCTTGTGCATCCTTTAGCGAACTTAATCAAGGAATGCTAAATGAGGTTTTAACCCAAATCCAGTTAAACTCTTAAGTCTCATTAAAATACCAGCTAACAACTAAAGAGATCATGACGATGAAATAAATTGACCTTCTTACTTTAACTCTTGCCATAGTATATTATAATCTTCTCATAAGCATGGTTAATATTTGATTCTTGCACAAGAATGTTGTAGTTCTGAAACCTTATGGCACTCCACTTCAGTTGCACCTTACACTCGTCACCTTATGCAAGGGAGGTCTAAATCAAGTTTTTGTTTCTTGTGTTGGTTTATGGTAATCTTGTGGGGATTGGTTCACCCCACCTCCCTTCTATGTTTAACCTAATAAATAATCAATCCAATAATTTTCACATTAAAGATGATCTTCTTTCAGAAATTTTTACCCAACCCTAATGTCTCTAAGTGTAAAAGAAAGGATTGTAACCCTTGTAAGAAGATTTTTCTCAAATCAAACCTGAATCTCCTAGAACGTAAGTTAAATTTTGAAGGGCGTGTTTCAGTAAAATAAATAACCTAAAGAAGATGTTCACAGTGGGTTGTCCTGAAGTGTAACTATGTATTGTAGTTAGGTTCCTTATGGTGTCTTGTCAGAGAGAAAAGTAAACTGTCCTTGATGGGAGTTAGATGTTTCGTGTTGCCTATGTGTTCATAGTTGTGTCAGGTTTTTTGAAGAGTTAGTTGTAACCTTTGTGTCCTCCTGTAATGTCATTCTAAACTTTGAACAAGTCAAAAAAAATTACCCTATATTTTTCTTTGTTGTCTTGTGTGCTTGAAATAGCGGTGTTTACAAATCTGAAAATTTATTCCCCAAACATTAATATTAGCATGTTGGGTAGCAAACCAAAGAGATATTTGGATGAAAATCGAAGGTATAAAAAACAAAAAAATTGAACACTCATCTTTCTAGTTATCCTTCCAAGTTCCCACATCTACTCTTATAATATAAAACTGAAAATCAGTCATACATACAACTGGAAAGGAGTGGAAGCAAAGAAGATTAGTTTACATAAAACTATAACTTCCATTGTGCTTCACCAAGTTCTCACCTTTACCATTTGTTGGAATCTTTATTTTCTTTCCATGAACTTGCATCTCCCAGCATCTCTTGAATCTAGCATAGAATGGACAAGGTAACATACTTGTTTTTTTTAAAATGAACCAATAAAAAATATTACCTTGTTGTAGAGAATCATTTTATTTCCTATATGTGAAAGCTTGGAACATGGAAAAGGATCCTTCAGGTTGTAAAAATTTTATTGTTCATGATCCCCATGCTTTTCCCAACTCTTGACTGAAATTTTTTTTCCGATAATCTCAAGGAAAGGAAACATCTAAACATGCATGAAAACATATTAGAACAATCTTGGAAGAATGAAAATTCTCAATATTTATGGCTACCACATCATGCATATTTTTTAGTCTTCCTCCTTCCTTCCATGCAACATATCTTGGAATCATCCCTTTGTTGCTTTTACTCTCTCTTGGTCTTAAAATTATGGGGTGTTTACTTCCTTGAAGATATTGAGAAACATACCCATCATACATGCAATAAAAACTCCTAAGGAAAGATGAAATAACTGAAAATACAAGGTTGAAACCTACCCAATCAAAGGTTTCCTTTTACGAGTAAGAATTGTAACATGGTAAAAAATAGGATACCAAATTATGAACCTAATCATACCGCCCTATATGTTACCCAAGAAGATGCTCATGTACCTTTTCTTTATCATAAATAATCATATTTATCTTAAAAGGAAGACAAAATGGAAATGGAAAAGTATGCAACCCTTCATACCTTGGAATGATGACATGTGTTTTACCCCCATAAATGTGTGACTTACACATGCTGCCCATAAAATCTTCATGACTCAGAATTTTAGACCTCTTCTTTTTGTAATTTCCATCCAACAAAGCATCCTTTACCTTGAATATATTGTTAGCATCATATTCATAATGTACAAGGCACAACAAAGATAAAATATTAAATCATAAATCATCCTCTTCATACCTTGAAATGTTACCATGTGAACAATCCCTTTTGGTTGAATGAGGGGTTTCTGATATGCCCTCTTCATGCTCAAACTTTCTTCCAACATTATCACCCGAAATGGTGGCTTCAACCACTAAGATATATTTACCTTCTTGTGGATCTGATTTTACTTCTTCCTTGATCCATCCTTCTTACATGTTGTCTTGTGGATATAGATTCGACAATTCACTTGAAGAAATATTCTCATTAGTGAAATAGGGCCCCAACTTCTCTTTACATCGATCTATCATACTTCGAGCTAGTGTTTCTATTGTGGGTAACACTTCTTGCTCCTCCTTTCTGATATAGGCAATTAAAATCATTAGAAGTGGCGTCAAAATATCATCCTCCTCATTCAAAATTTAAGACATAATTATTTGCATTGAGGAAACAACAAATTCTGCATGATCTTTATGAATAGTAGTAAATAAATTATCAAACATTTGAAAAATGAGTTCATGACATTCCACATCTACCATTAGTACCCAAGATCTAATGTTTTCCATAATTTCCATAATAATGACCCTCTTGGCAAAAAGAGCTTCTATGGTGTCACCGAGACCCTCAAAAATTTCCACCATGAGCTAAAATATTTCCTTCATGATTTTGTCAGTATATGGTGGTTCCAGAGCTGTAATCCTCATAGTTTCACTGATATAAGTGACAACTACAAGCCTCACATCCAAATTTGAATGTCTCAAAAATCTAATACTAGCCAAATGTGCCCCCAAAGGATATAAAAATAAAACCATCAAGCCACAATCTAATTTCTTAACCAAACATAAACAACTTTCCACATATTCCAAAGTGTTGATCAATACACTCTTCTTAAGTGAAGGACCCTTGAGCAGTTTCCCAAGCTTATAGAGCTTGGTCCTCAAACCTCCATCACTATAAAGATCCATGATTCAATATTTGCAAACAAAACCCACAAGGAGTATAGGAAAGTAGCTCTGATACCACTGTAAATTCCCCCTTTTGAGGCTAATAGATAATTGGAGCATATTTAAATAAAATAACACACAGTCAGTTGAAACATATAAAAATTAATAACTTGCCATGTTGGTTTCTTTTATCCCCTCATATGGTTTGAACCCCCTTCCCCTTCCTTGGAGTGGAAACCCAATTTGTTTTAAAATCCTCCCAAGGAGGAATCTAGGCGAATGGTAGGAGTAATAAGGAGGGGTGATTGTTATGGAGGGATAAGGAGGATTTTGAAGATATAGTAAGTGTGCACCCTATGGTTTGACCACACTATATTACACTATTGAATGTCTCATCTACTCTTCCCCTTGTTGAGGATGGACTTGGTGTTCTTAACTTTTTGTTTAGTTGTCATTCGATGTGTTTTATTGTGCATGAGTTTGGTCTTGTATGTGATGTGCTTTTTATTACTCCTCCCTTATTCTTATGCACATTTGTGGAACCTATCTCTCTCTCCCATGGGATTGGGGGAGGCTAGAATGTCTTCCAACCTTTGGAAAGGAATGTAATTATGCCGAAAGGTTGGGTGGTAAATCAAGCCTTTCTCCTTGTGTTGAAGACTTTGTTGAGTGAAAACCATCTCCCATATTGGGATATGGTTGTAGCTTGTGCCAACTAGTGTTGTACTAGTGTTGTGAATCTCTTAAATCATGGAAGAGCCTTGTAAAGCCTTGTTTTGTGTTCATCTTAGAGACTTGTAGATTTTTTTATCTTTTGTGACAAACTCATGATTAGATTCCCTTGTAATGTGAGGCTTTGTATGGAAATTTTTTTATGGAACTTGTATAAAAAAAGGGAAATATTATTGAGTTAAAGAAATATGTACATTGGTGTCTTGTTTGAGATAAGAGTATGTATTCATGAGAAATGAAAAATTATTCTCGCCATATGTAAAATTATTATTCTTGCCATATGTAAGTTTATTGACATAACAAAATGAAAGGATATGTGTAGGTTGAAATTTGTTGAAACAAACTAAATAGTTTAAGTTATGGATGGAAAATTGCTTCATTTTTAATGTTGGAAAGGATAATATAAAGAAAAGGATGAAATGTGGATTTCACCAATTATGAATAATTTTTCTCTATTATTTTTCTTGTTGGTAAAGATTTCACATTTAAGAACATTGTGATTTATGAAATGTTAGTTGTATTAACATAAATAGGGAAACGAGAGAGTGAAATTTTGTTGAAAAGAAAATTATTGTTGTTAGATCTCTTGCACTTCCTTTTTCCAGATTTTTGTCTAGGTATTCTTGGAAAAAAATGTTACAGAGATAAACCTATTGCTTCCCATCGGGTTGAATAAATGAAATATTCCAATTAATAAGAAACTATTGCACTTCACTCCATTTAAAAGTATATGTTGAGACTTATATATTATTACATATTTAGATTTAATCTGTTTAATATGGTGAAGGTATTTCTTATTTATTCATGTTAAAAGTTGTGGATCAAAGCTTGGAAGAGTCATTTTAATTCCCTGGTTCATTGAACATACATATGTCATGTTTATGTGTGTAAGTAAAATCATTTATGTATATATTCATATGTAGATTTACCCTCATATATCTTGAAAAGACTATATTTACTTGCAGACAAAATTTGTTTGAAATGTACCCTACCATCTACACTTGCCCTTGTACCCAGATATATATATATATATATCATGAACTAAACTATCAAAAAATGGTTTGAATCCTACTTATTGAAATGGGTAGAGTGATGCCTAACTATTATATATAAAAAAAATTATAATAATAAAAAATTACCCTTAGGCGGGGGAGGGGTGAAACCCCTTCCCCCACGTCTTTATACTCTCCTCATTACGCAACCACAGTGGTGGCTCTCTCTGTGCTTTCGTGGCCATACAACACTTTGCTTCCCCAACTATTATAAATGAACTCTCCAAATTGATTCAAGAGCTTGCAGGCTAAAGATATGTTATTAAATACATGCAAAAATAAATAAATAAATATCTTCTTTAGGGCATAGGAAACAATTTCAATTTGAGATTTCAAAATCGAACAATTTGTATTGCTTGATAAATGATTTACCCAAAATCTCAGAGCCCTCTGGTAAACCATTTTCATGATTTTGATAGAGCCTCATTTACATGTACTGAGAGTATGGTTCATTCCTTCTCCACAATATAACACTCGGGTAATGTTACGGCTGTCCCGCTCATTGATGGAGTCTATTTTCAGGGTGTTCGGACGTGTTGAAGACTATACGACTGAAAAGTGTTCGGGGGCAAAGCTCTTCGAAGTAATGTACATGGGTGGTTCATAACTCGATAAAATTAAAATTGGTAACTTGAAAAATGTGCTTGATATTTCGTGCTCATGTGATCTTCTCATATGGGTTGGATTTTTGACCCATAGGTTTGATACCCACGGTTTATATGCCCGTGGTTTTGATACCCACAGTATTGTATCAAACTACTTAAGCAGTTGTCTATTTATATGGTCTTATGCATATGGTAGATGTTTATGAAAATGTATTACAGATGTGTTGTGAATTCAGGTCTGAATTCTGTAGAGTTTGTTGAGCATAGTTTCAAACAGATCTAGGTATTGTATTGAGAGAGTGCAATGGCTTGTAATCAAATATGAGCAAGTGATTCTTTTTGGACGTATCCCAAATTGGGTGAACCACTTTAAATACTATCTCTTTGTGTTGTGTTATTTTATTCTACAATTTTATTTGAGATCTGTAATATTTTCTACATATTAGTTTCTACTGTTGCGATTATGTGAGGGATTATTCCACATATTTTATCCCTTATTTCCTAACACATATCTCATATCTAGTTGACCCAATTTGTTAATCCTAGGATCCATTGGAAAAACTGATGAAATATCTATTCATAATATTCTTATAAGAAAAGATCCCCCCCCCCCACCATAGATCTGGGATAACCTGCACAAAATAAGGAAGGAGAAAAATAAAGTAAAAAATACAAATAAAATATTATCAAGCTTGAAACCTAGTTGCCATGGTGCTGCCTCCCTCAACCTGCAACAGACAAAAGAAAACAAAATAAGAAATAAACTCACAAGGCATTGTTACAAACAACAAATAAATAAAATCCCTAATTTGTTTAGGAGTTGCGGTTAGGTAGTGCATATAATATTGGGTTAGGGTAAGGTAATTTAAACAAGTATAAAGCTATAAAATTAAAAGTATCTTTTATTTTATTTTTAAAAACTAACTCAAATATTATTAAGGTATTCTTACCACTATAAGATTTTCATAGAATATCAGATGTATGGAAGATACACCTATTTGGAAGAATATATACCCTTCAAGGCTCTCCAATCATCCATGAGGCTATGTGAATTCGAGATCCAAACCACTTGGTATGCACATTGTATAACTTTCTTCCAAAGCATCAAATTGGATATCGATCACCTTCCTCCTCTCACATTCTCTATTAATTATCCTGACATGCCTAAAAGGGAAATTCATAGAGGGATTAGAGAGGATATCTACAAATCTTACATAAAATCAACATGGATTGAACCATTAGAACCATTTCCAACAAAAATGCACCACTATCTAGAGCATTATCTCCAAATTGAAGAGGGATGTGTCATTTCCCCCAAATACATCCAGGTTCCCACTTGGTTTGAGATTCCCTTGGGTCAACTACGAGTTTACTCTCATCAGCTGTGCATGGAGACAAAGCACTACATTCCTAGAGACCAACACACTTGCACACTTTGCAATAATGAACCTGAATCAAAGAAGCACTTTATATTTCGTTGTCCTGTGTACCATGAGATCCATGGTAGGTACTATTGTCTCTTTCGAGAAACTCAAGGTTCAATACGTGCCCTTATTCATTATGATGACCAGAGGTGTGTAGCTTTATTTATGAGGGATATGACCCAACATAGATATGGCCTCCTACAAACATCATCATGGCAGCCTTGGGTCCCAGAATATTGGTGCATTCCTTCATCCTTCTACACAACACCGAAGGCATAAACGGGCACATGACTTCACACATCAGTCACGATCTAGCAGGCGTAGAACCTCTTAAGCATGGCACTTGTTGTGTCCTGTTGTCTTTCCTGTTGCTTCTTGTATTTTTTTTTGTATTTACTTTTTTTCCCTTCATGCATAATGTCTTGTTGGAATTTTGGACCCCTCTTATATTCCCTTTAACCTTTATGGGTACTTCTGAACATTAATTTTAAATTAAATTAAATTAATATATCATGGAAGTATCTTTATAAATTATTTAATGTGTTTAGATCACATTGTTGTAATGGAATAGAAGGATTAGACAATGCATTTACACTTATTAAATTTATAATGTGTCATTGTGCACAAAACTAAAATATTTACTCAAATAACAATCATAACGCGTTTAAGAGCTAACATATAACGAAATTTAAATATCATGATGATTGTAATAATATTATAAGATTATAAGGTTTAAACTCGTAATAACATGTGTATAATGGAATCAAATCACGTACATGGCGTATATATGCTTTTGAAAAAAAATGACCGATTTTTCAATAGTATTACATTGTTTTCTGGTAGGGTTAAATGAGGCATTACAATTAGTGCTTATTTTTAGTTGTTGGCTAATATTAAAGTAGTTACTGTAGGAATTTTTCATTTCTGTAGAGGTTTTTCATGTTGAGTTAAGTGCTCCCGCATTTGAGAGAAATTTAGGCTATATTTTTACTGAGTTCATGGGTGCACGTTTCAAATGGCAATAATTTTTGGCATGCACGGTGGAACCTTTATTTTGGTCACTTCATTTAAACTTGGTTTTCAATTTTGTTAAGTGTTCCAGTTCAGACATATTTCATTGTTCTTGTTAAGTTAATTACAACATTTTCAGACAATGATACAAGTTTTTTTCCTTATTTTATAGCTAAGTTTAGGTATTTTCTTAACTTATTTTATAGTTGATATTTTACCTACTTTCTCATTTACAAAGAACCTTTCCATAAATTTTCATATCTAATGTTTACACTCTTTAATAGATCTTATAAGATCTCTTTCCATCCCTCATTTCAATTCCAGTCCCCTCCATTTGCAAAAATTGGATCATATCCCCGAAACAAATCCTTGAAAAACCCTCCCTCTCTTTCATGGAAATGATGGCATAAATCGTATAGAGCATATCCAATATGTATCCAATCATTGTGCCATACGTAATATCATAGAGGAAAACATTTACATCAGACTTCTTATTTTTTCCTCACAAGAAAAGATCAAGAATGATACCCGAATTTCTCTTCAGGATACATTTCCACATGGGATTAGATGGGAGAGAAGCTAGATAAATGGTTCAAGGAGAATGCATACATTATATATCTCATGGAACACATGGAAACCATAAGGAGATCCTCAACAAATTTTATCTCGAACTTCAATCTAATTTCCAAAGGACTTGGAAGAGAATCCCTCAACAATTCAAATGCCAGTCTGGTATGGCACTCGTATACTATTTGAAATCCTTTTATGGTATGATCTTTTTGTCATGATTGCACATTCCCTTCAAGTAAATTTTATTCCTCATGCATTTGATGTTGTTATGCAAGTTGATAAGAATCTTGGGTTCAGGCCGCAAAAACTTATACCAATCCCCATCTCTCTGAATTCCTCCCAAATTTGATGAATTTCCTCAAGCTCCTCATGTAATTTTTGAGTCTCCCAATGTTAATATTCATATCTAGAAATCCCCTAGGGTTCATAATCGATCTAGTATTTGGTCCTAGAGAGGCACATTCCATCCTAAAATACCCCCTATGTTTTGTAGTGACTTCCCTCCCACCCCCACTTATGAAATCACCTAACCCTCCAAAGCCTTGCTTCAGAACGTTGTGGTATCTCAAAGGTTGTCCCAATCCTTTTTCCAAATATTTATGGAGCAAGCCAAACTATCCCATAGTGTTGGTAGATTAGGGTGTTTTCATGACTATGTTATGAGGAGTAGAATAAGGTTCCAAAAAATGCAACACTCCAAGTAGATTTGAAATGCCAAACCATGTAGTTACCTTAAAGTATCAACTACAAAGAATAGAGAATCAAAAAAAGATAATTTTCTCAAATACCTTAGTTTAAAAATTTCATAATATCTTTTAGAGGATCATTTTTCTTTTTCAAATCAAAGGATCATTGGCCCTAAAAGTTTTAGCTTTAACCAATTGAATTTCTAAAAGTTAATCAATGAACAATCCCCTTGTAAACATCTCATATCCAATTATGACCAGTTTCAATAAAGGAAACAATGTCATAACATTTGTAGATTGGTGTATATCCAATTTAGATGATGAGAGTGTTCAAAATGTGGAAACAAATGCATCCATTATGGAGAGATATCAGAGGTCCATTTTGATGATGATCAAAGTTGTCTTGAGAAGGATATAGATCAAATCTAGTCTGAGTCTGACACTGCTAAATTAAGGTCTATCACCTCGGGAGGGTGGTTGCTCACGTGAAAGCACACGTAGTGTGTAGAAAATTTTGGAATATCCACATTATATGAACAATCAACCTCTCCATTGTGATGACATCAACTATAGAAGAAAAGGCCACTCTCACTTCAAAATAATTAACAAAGGTTTTTTTCTCTAGATTTTGTTAGTAAGAAATTTGTGTATAAGATCATTAACCATTCCTACACTTTTAATTTTAGAATAAGAGATGTAAACAATCGTGCATAAATCCTTATGCTAGAAAGCCACTGACATACAACCAAAACTATTTAGAAACATAAATGTCATTCCTTGTTCCCAAAAAATCTACGTTTATCATCATCGTCTATTGTATAATTTAAATTTTTCAGATCAGAAACCATCTTCTACAAAATATTTGTCTAATACGGAGGAAGATATTATGGTGGAGTCATTTGGGCATGCCTACGCCACACGGACATTTGAAGAGGGCTACAAAGAAAGGTATGGGTGATATGTAAATGTCATTTTGGAGAAGCTCGATTCACATTACACCATCAAACATCTCATAGGTAACCCTAGATCTTTGGATTGCATTACATTATTATTATTTTAATGTATTTTTTTCATATAAAATATAACAAATATTATAAAGAGGGCTATGGAAAATAATTCAAAATATATTTGAAAATAATTTAAATGTGAAACATAAATCAAATTAAAAAATATATAAACTGGTTTATCGGAAATAAAAAACCAAATCAAGATACTCATATTTACTAAATAGTTTATAGGACCTAAAATTGAATGAAAATATTTTAAAATTAACTTACCTCTAAAGTCATTTTCTAAAATTCTTCACAGTACTCAATCCATCCATCTAAAGATGTCTAAGAGAAGACAAAGCATACTAGTTACGATCATAGGCATGAAACAAAACAAAGTTATTCAATCCTTTCAGGAGGGAGGTTTCATAGCATAATGGGATTTGTAACCCCAAACGAAACAATCCATACATAAATATGGAGTTTCAACAGCTTAATGATGAAGTATTATTTAAATACTTTACTCATCATTTGATCCCTTACAAATAATCAAATCCAGGAATCTTTCTTAATAAAATCATGGGTCAGAACGTAGCCTTTAGCCTATATGAAAAGGAAATATAACTATTTTTAAAATGTTACGCAACACCTCAGAAGGTTCACATGCATAGAATTTAATATTTCTTTTAGGACATGGTAATACCTCCATATAGCTCGAGTCACTTACTCCACACAAGTATAATGAGTTGATTGAGCTCTTATTATGCTATTAAACAAACTAGAGACACTAACCGGATCCCCTTGCTTACATATTTCCCTTTATACAAAAGAAGATAAGGCATACATATATGAAAGCTCATCGTACACCCAGAATATCAGGTTAAGTAATTACTACCCGTGATTAACTTGAAAAGTAACTAGGCAGACATTTGGGTATGGCTCGATTTATAAATTACACATTCATTTAAATGCAAAAAGGTTATCTGCCAAGCTTAGTCAACAGCTGTAGTCGAAGGTTTGTTTAGTGATCACACAACCCCCAAGCAATGTATCAGACCATACTCAACCAAGGATGACAGTTACAAATCCAACTTAGTTTATTTTAATTGCTGATGCCTCTCATAATTAATTCTTACTAGTATTATCCTAAGTAGAGGTAATATATCATTGAGAGTATAAATTTTTGAATTAGGATTTCACCTTAAATGGCATATGGAGAGGGAAATTAAAATCATGATACCCAAAATGGCATACACATTTTATTCTCCAAATTCCCAATCCTACTTTTATAAAAACGCATTCATTCCAAAAGTCCATTTGAACCCGTAAAAGAACTAGAAGTTCTGTGGCATATTATTCCTAGGCACCCCAATAAGATATGGGTATTCAAATAAATGGAAACCATGGAATCCTAGAAGAAGGGTTTAATTTATCCAACCAAAATAATAACATCACACAAATTCTACCATTATACATTAGGCTATCGAATTGCACATACAAAACCAATTTACAAATCCCTAGATTTGCAAACCAAGTGACGGATATACACAAGCCATCGTCCATAAAACCTGGAAAATATTTTATTGCTATCAAATGAAATATCAAGGAAAATAGAGATTGCCCAAGCATGAATAAACTATTAGTTCACTATTTCCAGCAAAATCCAAAGAGCTATAAATTTATATTACATTTATGTCTCCTCGCATCCAAGAAAAAGAATCAGTATTAAGAGAAGCTATGCAATCATACCATCAAAATCCCATTACATGTTTTCCCTAAGGGGCGGTGAGTGCAAGAATTTTCCAGCTATAAAACATTGCTCATGTCCAACCAAAAATAACAGAGTAAAAACAAAAGTAGTTTCCCCTTTGCAAGCCAAATCATCCAAAGAAAACTAGTGATTTGGGAGAAGGAACAAAGGAACAACTAACATACTCAAGGAATTCAAAAATCAACCACAATATCCCATTTCTAGACATCATTTCAGGAAGAGAAACATTTATTTCATGGAATTACAAAAAGGTAGAAAAATGCTTCGAAGTCTAGACTTAACATGCATGCAATAAGCTTCCACAATGCAGCCACGAGCTTGTTGGGCATCCCCACTTCATTCTAGGATCCCTTGAGAGGCACAGGAAGGAAGAAAAAGGCAAAAGGAGGGAAGGGAAGGGAAAGAGGAAAACAGTAGCAACAACAACAACGTTGATTGGAAACTCCTCCCAACTTGCACTTCTACCAGCTACTAGCATAAAACTAGGCACAAAAAGGACCCAAAGTTGTAAGTCATAGTAGAAGTAGAAGAAGACGCCATAATTAAATGGTAGGATTTCACCCACCCCCAATCTCCCTCATGCTAAGAAGAACATTAATGATCATAATGATTTGTAGGTTGGTGGTTGAGAGAAAACCAATTTCCTTTAACTTACAATAAGATCATGTGTAGATGCCTGAAAAGGATTGATAAATTAAATAAAAGAAAAATTTATTATTTACATCTGGTTATCCAAAATTCCCCCGCTCAGAATATTTGGTCAAGACAACTCCTGCACATAAGGAAATTATGAAGGAAACGACTCAGACCCGACGAGCTCACATTCCTAGGATGACAAACAAGTTACAGGTGGGCTCAGAAATGAAGGATCAATGTCGCACAGAGAAGCTGGGAGCAAGAAGGAAAAGAAGAGTGAAGTTTCAAGGTCCTCGGGCTCAAAACCATTCAGGAAAGAATCCAGAAGGGAACTAAGTATGGAAGAGCTAGTAGAGAGAACCGTGTGTCCTAGTGGTGCTTCTCCAAAATGAATCCAAAAAGGGAAGTCAAACCATCGCCAGGCTGCCGTGTCAGGCCCTAGTAGGTGAAAAATGGAGAAATGTCTTAGTTCCTTTAATACATGATCTTCTTGCTCTTCAACTACCAGATCCAATTCGATTTGATCCGCTGGGGAACCAGAAACAACATATTGTGGGTGGATTTGCAGAAGGCATTGATATTCAGTGGTTGAACTTTCAAAGTGGGATTTGATGCGTATCTCATGGTGGTTGGAGCAGGATTTGACTTTTCCCTCTTCTCTCTCTTTTCTTTCTATATATACTGTAACACTTCTCGTTTGAGAAGGAGAGACATTCTGGGCATAGAGAAACTCTGTCAAATTTGTTTCTCGACACCATTTTTGAGTAGCGAACCTTCTCCCATGCCTAGAAAATGTATTTGTGCCTCTATTCCAGAAATTTAATGGTCTGTGCACCTTCTAGAGAAATAAAAAATGTGTTTTTGTGGTGTTCTTCAACCCTTTGCATCATGTTTTGTTGTTTCTATTGTGCCTCTCCCTTCCAGATTTGTTTTTCTATGCATGTATTTCACATTTGCAGGTGTAGGATGTTGTGTTTCATGGAGTTTAATGGTGAATTTGAAGATCTGGGCTATGTTACTTCTGTTTGACCTCCCTCATCTCCTTTTTTTCTGTTTCTTTCTCCCTCAATAGAATATCTCGCTTCCTTTGCTGGTGTATCACCGCTTTAGTGTAGGCTCTGTTTTTTCCCTCTTTCTCTCTCCTTGGTTCCTTGGAATGGTTAGATTAGGTTAGATTTAGTTTTCCTGCATTGGAGTAGCTTGTGGCAGGTAGTTTAGGAAGAGGAACTAGCCTTCTCTGGAGAGATTTCCCACTTTTGCAAGGTTCCACAACTTGGGGAAAGTTCAATGTTATGCAATCACACCAAATGAGTCTGCCTTAGAAAAGTGTGGGACACCGATTTTTAGAACTCATTTGGGGGTGTTGTGATTTCGCACTAATAGTTTTGGCACACCCGGTGGGACAGGTTTAGAGGTCTTCACTTCATTTCATCAAGGTTGATGTGTTCTTGTTAGATTCATCTTTTGAGAGGCACAGTTACAAGCACATCTGGTGACTCCATCTGGTCAAATAACCCATTCCTTGAGTTGCAGACCTGTTTTCCATCCATTTCTCCATTTTCATTCTCTCTTTCCATCTCTTCCATTTTTTCCCATTCCATGAGGTTGTGCAATCATGACTTCATTCCCTTCATGGAATTAACTCACAGCAACAGCAATGTAGTCCACCTCCAATGTATTTCCCAACTCCTCCAGATCAACATTATGATCAGATCCAGGACCATTATGCTTACCCATATGAGCAGTGTCAAAACCAGTTTGACTATGAAGCTTATCAAGGAACAAGGGTATGCATATAATGGCAATAGTTAAATGAAGATGCTAGTCTACTAGAGAAGATTCAAAAAATGGAGGCTAGCATGGTGCAGTTCAAGGCCATAGCACAAATGAAGGCATTCAAGATTGGTTGCAGGGCACCTTGTCCATGGGAAGGCCCTTTTCCAAGACATTACAGCCCTCAGGAGAAGCTAGACTTCATGGTTGAAATGCTGCCCCAACTTGCACAATGGACTGAGGAGATCGGGGCCTATGAAGTTGGAGTCAAGACAACCTTGTCAATGGGTAAGTCCAACATCTATAGGTAATTTTCTTTTTCTCTTTCTCAAGCAGGCACCCTCTCAACCCAAGCTCCAATTTCCAAGTGTCCTAGTTTTTTCCCCAAGCATTGATTCCATTTCTCCATCCCCTAGTCTTCCACCCCATTTCAGTTCTTCTATCCTTTTCCCTTCCAAACAGTCATCCCCTCCAAACAAACAAGAAGTTCCACCTCCCTCCCCACCACAAACAATTGCAAAGTTGGTTGAACCCCAACCTACCACTCCTCTTACTTTCCCAAGTCCATGTTGGGAAGATACTCAAGAATCTAGTCAAGGACAACAAGAAGAGGAGCCCAACAGAAAAGAAATAACAAAATATGATGAGTTGGGCTGCTAGATTTGGGTCTACAAAGATCCCCTTGATGGTCAAGCCAATAGAGGAGGTCAAAGTTGAAGAGCCAGTGGTGGCTGAGTTTGAATTTGCAGTAGAGGAGGAGGACCATACAGTTTCAGAGGCCCCAAGTGTGGAGCAGGCTACAGAAGAACCTTCAGTTCTTCCTCCCACTTCATCCCCTTCAAGCTCTGATGTTGAAGAAGAGTTTGATCTTTCAAACTTCATGTTTGAGAGTGAAGGGAGCCATGGTGATCAAGTTGTAGATCAGGAAGGCACCATGGAGGAGGTAGAGCACATGCAACAGGACAACAAGGAGGCAATACTGCCTGTCAGACTTGGAAGATTTCTTTAATGAAGAGGAGCCTGAGGAGATAACATCATTTTTTCCTCCATCTTCAACCTTCCAAGCACATGAATTTGCTGCCATGAAGGAGAACATCCAAGTGCAACAACCTGCATTCCATAATGGCCCTCTAGAACCAATGTTGGAAGATCTTGATCTTCCATGTTCTTCAAAGGAGGAGGAAGAGAAAAGGCAGGAGGATGTCATCATCTCTCTCACACCATCCACCCAAGAAGGTCCACAAGAAGACTCCATTTTTGGAGTTGAATTTCAGAGAAATGGGCACATCCAAAGGATCAGACTGTGCCCAATCAGGTACTTGGCTTCATTGGAGCCAAAGGAGAAACCAAAACCAGTCATGCCTACTTCAGGGCATGAGGATGAGCATCAAAGTACCAAGGGTCACCATCAATACCTCCAGGAGTCCAATGCAGGTCAGCTTGAGGAGGTATTTTCCATTAATGTTGATACCTTGATGATTTGGGTGGAGGACAGGCTTATAGCCAATTTTTCACTCATACTGGCAGCTATATTTAGTGTCAAATCATTTACATGGCTGCCTCTCTTGAGAAAGGGAAGCTACTTCTCTCTGCCCTGTTGCAGGCTTTGTTTAGCATTCTTTCTCTCTAGTTAGTTTAGGAGTAGGAGTAGATTTTTCTTTCAGCAGAAGAAGTGCTTATGCACACTCTACATGTCTCATTTGAGGCATGTATGATTTGGTCTTTGTATATAAGTTTTGTCCATTTTTCTCCAAGGGTGCATAAGGCCAGGCTCTTCAATATTCATGGCAAGAAGACTCATAGCAGTCTATAACAGTTGCTAGCTCCAAAAGGGAACAAATCCAGAGCAACTTAAGCCATTTCGAAACAGTCCATTTCAGGGACAGGTGAAAGCCTGGGTCAATACAATTTTCTACTCTCAGAAACTCCATTTTAAGATTTTCTTATGAAAATTGAGAGTGCCGACGTGCATAGGTGGATTCAGAGTCAGGCAGAGGTCAGCAAAGTGCAGAGAGTCAGGGAGTCCATTTTATAAGAAGGATCAGTGTCAGGCCATCATTCTTGACTCCATGCCCAATGGATGCTCCAAGGCCACTGGTCTCTTCATCTAGCAGGCAGATGTCCCCGTGAGTCACCAAATTGTTATCCCAAATTCACCCCCCCGAAAATTTGGTCAAGACAACTCCTGCACATAAGGAAATTATGAAGGAAATGACTCAGACCCATGAGCTCACATTCCAAGATGACAAACAAGTTACAGGTGGGCTCAGAAATGAAGGAGCAGTGTCGCAGAGAAGCCAGGAGCAAGAAGGAAAAGAAGTGGTGAAGTTTCAAGGTCTTCGGGCTCAAAACCGTTTAGGAAAGAATCTAGAATCGACTAAGTATGGAAGAGTATGGAAGAGCCAATAGAGAAGCCACGTGTCCTAGTCTCAGGATGCTTCTCCAAGGCCGATCTAAAAAAGGGAATCCCAAATGAGTGTTAGGCTACCGCGTGGCCCTGGTAGGTGAAAAATGGAGAAACGTCTTCGGGCCTTTAATGCAGGATCTTCTTGCTCTTCAACTACCAAATCCGATTCGATTCGATCCACTGGGGAACCAGAAGTGACATATTGTGGGCGGATTTGTAGAAGGCATTGATATTCAGTGGTTGAACTTTCAAAGTGGGATTCGATGCATATCTCATGGTGGTTGAAGCAGGATTTGAATTTTCCCTCTTCTCTCTCTCTTTTCTTTCTATATATACTGTAACACTTCTCGTTTGAGAAGGAGAGACATTCTGGGCATAGAGAAACTCTATCAAATTTGTTTCTCAATGCCATTTTTGAGCAGCGAACCTTCTCCCACGCTTGGAAAATGTATTTTTGCCTCTATTCCAGAAATGTAATGGTCTGTGCACCTTCTAGAGCAATAAAAACGTGTTTTTGTGGTGTTCTTCAACCCTTTGCATCATTTTTTTGTTTCTCCGTGCCTCTCCCTTCCAGATTTGTTTTTCTGTGCATGTATTTCACATTTGTAGGTGCAGGATGTTGTGTTTCATGGAGTTTAATGGTGAATTTGAAGATCTGGGCTGTGTTACTTCTGTCTGACCTCCCTCATCTCCATTTTTTCTATTTCTTTCTCCCTCAATAGAATATCTCACTTCCTTTGCTGGTGTATCACCGCTTTAGTGTAGGCTCTATTTTTTCCCTCTTTCTCTCTCCTTGGTTCCTTGGAATGGTTAGATTAGGTTAGATTTAGTTTGCCTACACTGGAGTAGCTCGTGGCAGGTAGTTTAGGAAGAGGAACCAACCTTCTCTGGAGAGCTTTCCCACTTTTACAAGGTCCCACACCTTGGGGAAAGTTCAATGTTATGCAATCACACCAAATGAGTCTGCCTTAGAAAAGCATATTTTTAGAACTCATTTGGGGGTGCTGTGATTTCGCACTAACCGATCCGTACATCTATAAAAATATAATTGGTACCCATTCAAAAAAAATTTAATTATATTCTAAAACGTCCTATACCAAAAAAAGGGGATTAAAAAAGAAAGAAAATCCTTTAGAACCCAAGATGATAGCGTCCAAACACAAAAAAGGAATCACTTAATCGGAGAGCTCGAATATGAGAGCGGTCAATAATAATATAGCTTGAAGGTAAAAGGTAACAATATTGATAAAACGAATTGACACTAAGAAAATAGTCGTCAATCAAAGAATTAAATTATAATGTTATTATTATCATTAATTTTTTTATATGTATTATAAATAAAATTAATAAGGACCAACAGGAAAGCTCAAAAAACCAAGAACATGATTTTCCTTTAATAGGGAAATCATAACGGTCGTCACAGGTACTAACAAATACACAAGTAGGCACGAAGAAGCGGGAGAATATTGATCATTCTCTATGACAAGGCGAAGCCAACTAATGATCAACGGAAGCACAACGGTGTTCCACACTTAGCAACATGGTCACCGAAGAATGAACAGGTGTAACAACGAATGGGGCATTACAGTTTCAGATGGCATAATAGCATGATGAAGGATGGATTCTACATGATCATATATATTGGACCTACCCCTTTTACATAGTGGTCTTGCTAATATGGTCTAATCTTCTACAATATTAGGTGTTAATGTTTCATTTACTACATAGTGATCTTTCACATCTTAGTTATCATTATATTATATGTTATTTATCTCAATTTATGGGACTAAAAATGCGTATTGTATAATACTAGTATATGTTGTTATATGTGCTTATGTGATACTATTTATTTTTCACCATTACGCATTTAACTATTTGTATTTTTGTGTTGCGTGTCCATCCATTATCTTTATCTATAAGCCCAAGAAGACCAACATTAATCTCTTGTTTTTGCACAATGGTACCCTTTGCAACATGCGCAATCATTAGTCAAATATCTTTGCGAGTAGAAAACCACCAGTGTGTCACCAGGAAGATAAAATAAGAAACAACTAACATGTGGTCTTCAACTATGCAACAATATTTATAACCATTATCCCCCAAATTCGTGGCTAGGTATCTGACAAATAGATACTTGTATAAACTTAAGAAATAACAAGTGGCTTATTTATCAGTTTTGGGCATGTTTTTACTCATACAATGAATTATACAAATTGATAGTTTCTAAGCCTGGTTTCAACAACTCCCACAAAAAATCCCCCATTTTTTGAAACTCACATGACTAGCCAGTATATGGAGATATGCATGACAAACAAGTACCAGAGCAGGTTAAATATTTTTATTTGATCAATCTATAGGGTGTGGAAATCACCTACAAAACCAGGAGGCAATCATGTTTTATGAATAAAAAAAAAATGAAAATTGTAGGAGGACATGACACAAATCGATGCCTAACAAGTAATTAACTTTTGGTTGGTGAAGCCATGAGTATAGGTCAAATTGCTTCCAGGGAGGATGAGGGAGTTGAATTGTATTAAATAAGCTCCATATTAAATTCAGAGTCAAAACACATTCAAAAGAACTTTGGTCCCCTAAAAAATGGCACCTATCCAAAATCCTCCTCCTTGACACTCCAATTCCATAGGATCTTAACCAAGATACATGGTAACACATATTATTGGTACATGGTGAGAGCATTAAATCCCCTAAGTTTAGTGAATAATACACTTTGTCTCATTATATTATGTAGGTATCCTTTAAAATAGTTTTAAATGCCTAAGATCAACTCTGAAGAGATTTTAGTATTCCAATGATAGTAAACACGATTGAAGATCACTAGAAGAATGTTAAAAAGGTACATGTATGAGTAGACCCTAATTAGTGACAAAACGCACTTAACGTCTAAACGAGACAGGTGCAACGGAACAAAAGAAGAAGCAAAGGATGCTAAAATAACTGTCACAATCAGGGTCAAAGTCACCTAATGATCAAAACACAAGCTCAATTCATCATTTTCGATGTCTACGCAACAGGGAAAGGATGCAATAGGCGGGAGTTGAACTGAATGGATGGCATTTAAAATTGATCTAGTGACAGTCCTCAATACATAGTGGTATCAAAGATATCACGAAGACATCAATTCTTGCACTTAAGGAGATTCATCTGGTCCAATGGTACACCCAATTACCATTTTCTTCAATCATGTTTTCATATTCTGAATTCTTGGTGTATCGAACAGAACAGTGTCCCTAGAAGATGCATTATCTCTCAAAGATCAAATTACGTAAAGGGGTAAGCTATTCAAATGTGTCCAGCATAATAGCTTCAGAGAAACTCTCCATCAAATTCTTCAGAGTAGTGCAGTGTTGCAGAGGGCCATCTTGGGAAAAAAAGTAAGTGTAATCTTTCAACATGTTTTAGAAGAGCTAAATGAAAATTACAATGTGGGGGTAGGTGAAGAGCCCTCTTAAAATCTATAAATTGCAACGAATTCCTCATCCCAAAGGGTTGTCAATTTTGCATGTTCAAGAGTAGATGAATACTTGTGATAAGAAAACGAGATAGATATTTTATTCCATTCTCATTCTTATATGTTCGTCCATTTCTATATTTATACAACTTTTTAAGAATGTCAATAAAGAAGAAAGGACTTTCATACTTTTCTTGATGAGGGAATTAGTGAGACTTTGTGTTCATAATTCATCTTAATCCCCCATTTCTAATTTTTGTAGGAATATGAGTTTCTACCTATGATATTAATCCCCCATTTCTAGTTTCCCACTCCTTTTCTCCACCTATCTAGTAAATTCTTCCCTTGCAATAAATTTCAAGAATTTTCTATAAGTTTAGTGGAATGTCCCTGTTGGATCCTCGACCTCTAGGCTAGCCACATAATTTCATTTTTGTTCACATACATAGCTTCAACCCCTCTTTACAAATTCTTCAACATAAAACACAAACCTTTGGGAAAAAAAGTAAGTGTACTCTTTCCACAATTTGTAAGCTTTCAATTTACAATTTTCAAGTTCAATTTCAATTTAGAGTCAATATTAAATTGTCTTATAGACACTAACTAAATTATTTGTTGCAAGTTTAACTTTGAAAATATTCTAACTAGTCAAGAAACCGATCACCTCGAGTAAATATTTTTTACCACACGTAGGTATCATTTCCTTTAAGCAAGAAAAACTATTTCCTAGCTTAAAGGGGAAGGGATAAATTTAGACACCTTAATTTATAAATTTACCCCTTGATAATGTTAGCATTGGCTTAATCCCTTCAATCATGACTATTGCACCTTTATTGTTATATCCTTAATCATGTTACAAGCATCTCTCCTAATTACGGCATCGGCGGAGGAGCAAATCTTCGTAAGCCTTAACGCTTCGGAATTTTTTTTTGGAAAAATTTCCAAAATATCCCCGGCGGCACGGCCAACCCAAGCTAATGGTTGGATAACACGTGGCATATTCTTTGCGTCGGCGGGAGGCGTCGGTGAATTTTACCCTTTTTGCCCTTCGGGGCGATAAATTTCTTTATCCCCATCGCCCCGCTTTCTCCACGTTAGGTTAGGAGGTGCCACGTGTCCCTTGTGGTCTTGCAGAATTGCGGGCGGTCAAGTGCAAAGGTGGCTTTTCGCCCCATGCGAGAAAATTTCCAAAACTTCTCCCTCACTCTATCGGCCCTCGTCTGGGGAGAAATTTCCTCCCCAACCCCACTGACCTGACACCTCCTCCTCTAGGAAAAACTTCTCCCCGTGGCCCATAGACCCGCCCCTGGGGAAAATTTTCTCCCCTAGGCCCGCCGGCCCGCCTTGGGAAATTTTCCTCACAAGATCCGCCAACCCATAACTTTTGAAATATAGGGAGTTAGGAGGACTTCTTTATATCAATGGAAAGGTGAGAAAATTTCCTATCTAATGGGAATGTTTTTAGAAGGTTTCAAGTGCATTAATTTTGAGAAAAACTTGGTTGAATATCTTAAGTCTGTCAGGGGGTGGGAGAGTGCGAAATTGCCCTCTTAATCTTAATGATTATTCTAACCCTAAGTTTCGACCCTGTAAATTTAATAATTGTTGTAATAGGAAAACTATAAGCTAATATTTTTTATTTGGCCTCTAAAGCTTGCTTGCGGCAACTGTTGTTTTGCAACCTGGTAGTAGACACTTTTTTTAAAAAGAAATTATCCCATAATTTTTCTGACTAATCCTAGGATGTTCTTGGGTCTCAAGTGGGTTGTTTTAGCAGGCGTTACACTTGGTATCAAAGAGTGGGTTCAAAATCTTGGACCCTTGGGCACACTAGAAAACTTGAGACATGAACTGTAAACCTAGCACACTTTTAAAATTAGAAAACAACCTTGTTATCTATGTGAGTTAATGTTATGCAAACATAGCATATGTTGCGTGTAGTCCTAAGTGGTCTCTTGTAGTGTCATGTGTACTACAATGTCAGTCAAAAAAAATATTCTGGTATTTGATTATTGTAATTATGTGTGTAAAATTTTTGTGTTACATACATGAAATCCTATATAATAAATTCTAATGCACTCATATACTCAACTCAAAGCAACTAGGGCTTCAAAGAACCCCCCCTAGAAAATATAAATAAAAAGTAAAAACAAATATCTTTTAAAATTCTATAAATAATAATCAAACATTAGGAGTATCCCCCACATAGGTATGAAGCAATATAAACAAGGTTCAACATTCAAGCTTCTCAAATTATAAACCCTCAAAGCTAAGTCTAAGAACATGTAAACATAATTATAGTTAGAAAAGAATTATGGCAAAATTTTCTTCCATTTCTAAATCTGAAATTGATACAATTCAATTTCATATGTTGCAAAGAATGTTAGTCTTAATGAAGTATTTTATATCAATAATTAAGGCTATAACTATTGCAAATTTGTAGAAGTGTTTCTCGGTCTCACTAAGATTAAAATCATCTACTTTACATTAAAATAAAAAGCTATAATATTTCAAATAATATTGACCTCAATTAATTTACTTGATTTTATCATCTACAAATAAAACACGATGTATATCCATTCTTCTTAAAAATTTGAAATTAAAAAAAAAATATCGTCATACACAATACAATTAATTTCTAGCTAATATGGTTTTCCCCCAAATCTTTGAAAGGCTTGGACAAATGAATCTAGTTATTGTGTCAATTCTTTTCTTTCTAATGGGAAATGATGGCAGTTCTTCACCATCAAATAGTGGTAGATATGTGTGAGTTTAGTGTAGTCCTTCCTAATAGCATGGATAAGTTCCTCCATCATATATTTTCAAAAATTATATTCATTCTAATGAGAGCACAATATATATTGGAATACCCTCTATAGATTAGATGGGAGCTTTAGAATACCATAATGGCATCCGTGAATATAATGTTGAAAGCAGAATTTTGTTAGCAACGTTGACTCATACACATTGCATGTAAATTCTTTATAGTAAATTTTCAGAGAAGACATGCACAAAAAGATGTTCTCAAAAAGGTTTGGAAACTCTTCAATGATTATAAAATATGCACACAAAATAAGTTTATTAAAAAGGCCTTAACTTTTTCTACACAAATTCAATTAACAAAATTTGTTTCCACAATTTTTGCCAATATCCTCCTATTCATATGTTGTAGATTCGAAGTGCCATAATAGATATGAATAGCATATTTCCACATAGATGCTTTGAAAAATTGTCTAAAAGCCTTGAAAATTATAAGAAATATTTACTCTTGCTCGCTACTTGAATACAAATCTTTATTTTTAATGAAGGAAAGCGTGAGAACAGTACTTATTATTATAAGTAATCAATAAACTTGTGGGTGTTATATATGTTAATCCACAAGATGATGATGGTGGCTGTTTATTTATTTATACACATACTCATGTCAAACAGAAGCACAGTCGGCGGGAGCAAAGGAGAGCATGTGGTTGGCATTATCGTAGAGAATATGATAATTCTGTTGCTGAAGATTGCCAAAGATGGCAACGTCATCTGAAGATTCGCCCATGTCCAGCGTGAGGAAACACAAGGAGTTGCTGTCGCGGACTGTAGCAAAGCTGTATTGACCCCTAATTACATAATCCGCACCGCCGCCAAAATGATAAGTGATGTCAGGAACGGCTACATCATCAGTTGATCCGGATGGCAGTTGGTAGCATAGATCGAAGTCTGAATCACTGCTTCTGGGTAATCCCACGGCGGAGTCCAAAAGTTGAGCCAACCGCAGTGAAGGCGGCGTGGGGCAAGAACGTTAGCGTTGTTCCTGAATCGATGATGAACCCTCCGTTACCATCTCCTTTGAGATCGAACGTTCCCTCTGGAATGTTGGCCACCGAATTTCCCACGCTGATTCCTTCAACAGAGAGGTAATAGAAGGTATTTATGGATGGGTTTGTAAGAATGGGAGTAGACTTGGCTCCCTTTGGAGTAGCTGCGCTGCCGAACAAGAGCGGGCTCGTTTCTGCACTGCTCTGCAATGGGACTAGACAGTAAGAGAATTTGGAGTCGACGAGGGAACCGAGCTGCGATATTAGTGATAACTCGCCCCCTCCGAGCCCCACTATACCGTCTGTTCCACTGAACTCCGATCCTTCCGAGTCATGGCTGCAGCCAAAGGCGATGTGTGGGATGGAATACGGGCTTCCACTAGTGTCCGACATGCTCAGTGTTTCCACAGATAAGATGCCACTAGTCCTCACGGAACCGCTGCCGTATCCGTATGAATACTCACAGTCGGGGTGCATGATTTTCTGCGGAGGGAAGAGCAGAGGGAGGTGGCATCGCAGGGCACTTGGCGTAGGTGGTGGATTTGGAGGGGTCGAAGATGGGGTCGGGCTGAGAGAAGCAGGCGGTGCAGGGTTGGCATTGCGTCCATATCAGATCGCTGCTTGTGTCCATGATGGCAGCCACTTTTGTGGGCGGGGTTCCGACTGATTGTCACTGCAAACTCTCCTTTCCCATAGTTGAGGGGAGCCTCGATCCCACCTTGAGGAGAAAGAGAAGGTGAAGGAGATGATAATGCTTTGGAAGCTGGTTTGAATAACGCAGAAGCTATGGAGGTTTGGATGGTTTTGAGCCTTGTGATGCTTCTGTGGACGGCGCCACGA
>JAHRHJ020000604.1:0-61123 GCA_019776745.2 Taxus chinensis
AAGGTAAGTCTAAAGAATGTGATTTCCCATGGGCCCAATATTGATATGGTTTTGATCAACTACAGGATATGAAATGTTATCAACTTACTCACAAAATAGGGGTATTCATCTGGGAAAGTAGCAATTTTTGAGCCAAGATAAGTATCAGGCACTCTCTAATTCAGATGAACTATGGACGCATGTTGTAGAACATTGGTGGGAAGGTATGATATAGAATTACACTTTGGAGTACACAATTTCAACGTATTCATGCCAGAAGAAGCCAATTTCTAGTTTTTTACATGGGCCAAGAGGATGGTACTTACGTGCGTTACTATTAGTAAAGAATATCTTAATGATTGATTTAAGGATGGAGAACCTAGCCATGGAAGGCTAAAACCCCATAGTGCATAGGGGAAGGAAACAAGTTTGGCAAGGATGGCATCAAACCAAGCAGAAGAAAGAGATAGAGAAGAGAGATTGTATATATATAATGATGCACAAGAGAGGGAAGTTGAAGAAGCGATGAAAATTAGAGGAATGGGGATCAGACGGAAGTGAGGAGAACCCTGGAGAAGGAAAGGAACCATAGGAACATGCCCCTCATATATTAGGGAACCATAGTAGGGAGGATATCCTTGGTATCCAATGAAAGTGAGTATGGTGAATAAAGGATGAGATCCGCTGGCGCGCATCTGACCCACCCTAGATGCCTATCCCTTGCACTTGGTTTTTGGAATTTGAAAGTTGTTATAGAATATCATCATATAAATGATGAGAAAGAAGGTAATTTAGGATCACCACATTGGATTGGAGATACATGCGGACATGTTTTGGTATCAACACAAAAGGCATAATAGATAAAGGCATCACATATGGAAGTGCAATAGACTCCCATATTTAGGTAGAATCTATTTGGGAGAAATTCAGTATGTGTGACATCAAGACAAAGTAGTGGCATAGTACCCATTGTAGGTACTCTTATAGGTAGAATAGTGGGACAAACAATTGGGGTATAATTTATCACTACTACAAGGATGAAAGGTATTACTTCTTCAGGTCCTCAAATAGTAGCATGAGGCTCGGGAGGCTCAGGTGCTCCCCCATGCGGAGGGAATCTTGGTGGAAGATCGAGATCAAGGTATGGACCCAATGTAGGAAAAGGACCATAGAAACCACCACATTAAACCACTCATATCTTCTTTGAGATACCCCTTAATTTTCCATAGTATTGGTGTGTAGAAGATGACTCAGAGCATCTGCACAAGTGTGAAATCTTGTGGAGAGATAAGGGAATGAAAACCCTAGAAAGGAAGGTTAGTAAGTTTTCCACAACAATTTAGGGCCACACACATAATTTTTATAAGAAGTATGATCCACACCAAACAACAATGGACTATGATGCATTTTGCTCGATTTCTTAGCTAAATTCCACATACCTAAATTTGAGCGGTTAGAGTATTAGCGCACTGAAAGAGATTAAACAAGGATTTTCTGAAAGTGTTTGAGAATATGATGCATGTTTTAAGATCTTTTTGTCTAAGATTTCTTATGACATTTATCAAATTCAGCATGCACAATGGTTTGTAGGAGGATTAGGTTCACACATTTATGAAGGGTGTTATCATATAAGATGTTCACAAACCCACCCGAGGATTTGGAATATGTATTACATGCATAAGTGATTGGGAGCATAGACACTAGAGTAAGACCATTCCTTGAAGCTCAAATAACAACCATGAATATATATTTTATATGCTAACTCAGTACATGATATTTGTAGTGGACTATGGTGCACCGATTATGATGTAGCATGGCACACAAAGGATAGTTGTCCACCTCAAAGTGTACGATCACTAATATTAGATTACGATATATTTCATAAGAACCATGATGTCCTGGATTGCCCAATTTTGTAGTGTGCCACACAAAATAAAGTATTTATGTGTTACAAAATTTGTGATGCACACACCCATGAAACAACAAATTGTCAGTTAATTTAACCACATCCATGAGGATTATGAGATGGGGTTATCGAAATCTAGTACAAAAAGTATATCCCACTGGAATTAATGAGAAAATGATAGATGCTGGAGCCAGACATAATAATGGTGGAGGGTAATCATGGTAATGGGGATACAGAGGAGGATATTGTAGTAGAAAGCGTGGTGGTTGTGGAGGTAGATTTAGTTGAGGGACATGTTACATATGTGGATCACCAGACCATTATCAACATGTGTGTTCAAAGAACTAGTCCTACATATATTGTGGAAAGGGGCACAAGGTTAAGGATTACCTAGAGTTATACGTGCATATGTGCAAGAATAAGAAAGGTAAGGGAATAATAATGGTTCAAGTAGAGTGCACTCAACAAGGGAAATGACAACCTAATAATTTTATAGATACAGAGCAACCACTATTGGTCACTACACTTACTGAAGCTTCATCTGTGGCATGAGAAAATAAGGAAAAATCCCCTCATTAAAAGGGAAGAAACGGTTCCATCCAAAAAATATACAGGTATTGGGAAAAAAAAGGAGGTATATCAAGTGATAATGGATGTAATTAGGGAGCTTCAAGAAGAGATATAACATATTAAGGATTAGGCGTGCGAGAGAGAATCTGCAAGGTATGATGAGATACCTCAGAAGGATGTTGATGATATCAGAGAAGTGTGTAAATGCTCAGATAAGAAAATACCATCCCTCTATTGGGGGAGTGGTTAAGAGAAAATGTGTCACATGCTACTATTAATAAAGGGCACCAAATACTTCATACCAATTTTCCACCTCAAAATCATGAGGATGATAAGGAGATTACCCTAGATGTGGTTATAGATGGATGGTTGGTGAGTACAATTTTGATTGATATAAGCATGGAAGTCAATGTCCTCACTCTTGATGCTTGGGATTGAATGGGAAGACCACTATTACAACCACCTTCAAGTGTGTTGTATATGGTGAATAAGAAAAGGGTTATGACCATTGGCATATTGAAAGATGCAAACATATTATTCAGGGAGCAAATTTCACTAGAGACATTAAGGTATTATAATTAGCAGAGGCATAAAACTTCACTGCGCTACTTGGTCAACCATGGTGCTATGCAAATAATGTGGACTTACGTTTTAACAAGTGGTATGTTAGTTTTGAGAATGTAGAAGAATGAGTAGTAATCCCTATGAATGGTACAAAGTTTGCTCCTTACATTAAACCAATAAGTGAAGAAGACCTTAACCAGATCTACGTGAATATAGTGTATGACCCAAAGAATGTGGAGCCATCAAAGGAGGGAGCAATCTAGTGGGGAGACACATAGTCCATTATCAATAATACCAGTGTGTAGATTGAGAAACAGGGACGGAAGCCTGATTATTTTTATTAATCTCAATCTACCTTTACAGAGAATGGGCTGCAATATTTATAGATATTGCACAGCCAAATACACACGGGAGATTAAGTTGCACAAGTGCAACCAAATTCCAAAATGCACAAGCTTCCAATAACATCCGAGAAGCACAAATGAATAAATACAAATATACTGTTAAAACTAATAACAACATCCATGAGAAACAAATATGGTTTAGAAACCATATAACAATACATAACAAATATATGGTTTGTATTATTAACCATTATTATTTAATTAATTAAATTAATTAAATAATTGGACTATTGCATAATTAATATTAGGATAATAATATTTTATCCTAACATTCCCCCCCTTAATTGTGCATTGTCTGAAGAGATGAGGAGAGGAACTCTGCTGAACAACTCGAACTTGTCACGTGCAAGTGACTTTGTGAAAATATCCGCTCGTTGTTCAGCAGTTGGACAAAATTGAAGCTGGATGTTGTGCTTCAACACATGTTCGCGTATGAAATGAACCTGAACCTCAATGTGCTTTGTTCTCTCATGAAAAACTGGATTGCGAACAAGTTTAAGAACACCTTCATTGTCAACATACATGGTGGTTGGTTTGTCTTGTGGTATTCCAAGTCCTTCCAGTATGCGACGTAGCCAAATCGCTTCATAGACAGCTTCTCCTACAGAACGATACTCGGCTTCTGTGGAAGAGCAAGAAAAAAAGTGTTGTTTCTTACTTCCCCATGATATCGGTCCAGATCCCATAAAGAATACAAATTCGGAAGTGGATTTTCTATCATCAATGTTACCTGCATGATCTGAATCCGAATATCCAGTCAAGAAGAAGTTTTCGTTCTTCTTGTATTCTAAACCAAGATCCACTGATCCTTTGATATATCTCAAAATGCACTTTGCTGCTTTCCAATGACAAACTTTGGGTTCCTGCATGAACTTGGATAGATAGCTCACTGCAAAGCTGATATCTGGTCTAGTGTAGGTCATGTAAATGAGACTCCCAATCAGCTGCCGATAGAGAGTGGCACTTACCTCAGGAGATGGATCTGAACAAGATAACTGTAATCTGTTCTCCATAGGTGTAGCAATTGGTGTGCAATCCATCATCCTAAACTTATCGAGCATAGTCTTGGTATATTTCATCTGAGAAACAAAGATGTGATTCTCTTTCTGCCATACTTCTAGTCCAAGATAGTAGTGCATAAGCCCGAGATCTGTCATGTCGAATGATCGCTTAAGATCTTTCTTCATTTCATCAATCATCTTCACTGAACTTCCAGTGATGACTAGATCATTGACATAAACTACAACAATCACCATCTCCCCCCCTTGCTTTTTGAGGTAGAGATTGGGATTGTATGGATTTCTAACAAATCCATGTTGTACGAGATGCTCATCAATCTTGATGTACCATGCCCGGGGGTTCCTGTTTGAGGCCATACAGAGAATTCCTGAGTTTGCATACCTTTGTTTCTTGACCAGGTACAACATATCCCTCAGGTTGAGTCATGTAGACTTCTTCTTGTAAATCTCCATTTAGGAAGGCACTTTTTACATCCATCTGATGGAATTTCCAACCAAACTATGCAGCTAGAGCAAAGATCATCCTGATCATTTTGATCTTACCTGTGGGAGCAAATGTCTCCTCATAGTCAATGCCTTCTTTTTGTGCGTACCCCTTTGCTACTAGTCTCGCTTTGTACTTGTCCACTGTCCCATTTGCTTTGTACTTTGTTTTGAATATCCATCTGCATCCAATGGGTTTCTTCCCTAGTGGAAGATCAACAAGCTGCCAAGTGTTATTCTTCATCACTGATTGATATTTAGAATCCATGGCATCTTTCCAAGATTTTGACTATAGGGCTTCCTGGACTGTAGAGGGCTCCTCATATTCGATAACTCTACTCATCAAAGCAAAGTTAACTTCTTCTCTTACTTTACTGTGATTCTGTGGTCCAGGGGTGGATGTATCTGGTGGAACATCCATTCTTGCATCTCGTAACATGCTAGTACACCACTTGGGCATATGCTGAGCTATTCCCGTGGGTCGTGGTTCTATCATATCACCACCATCATCCCCATCATCACTTTCATTATATGAGGGAACATCAGCTTCTGTTTTTATAACTGGTGGAATGTCTACATCATGTGAGTCAGGAGGAGGAGCCTCTGCTTCCTTCTTTTAAAAAAACTCAACATCTCTACTTGTGTAGACTTTTCTAGTCTTAGGATCCATCAATCTATACCCAAGAGTCTCTTCACTGTACCCAATGAAGATGAGGTTTTTGTGACTTCATGTCCAATTTTTTTCTGTTCTGTTTGGGTATGTGCATGCTTGCTTTGCACCCGAATACTCTGAGGTGTGCAATGGAAGGTTTCCTTTTTGACCATGCTTCTTGTGGTGTAATTCCATCAAGAGCAGTTGTCGGCGCTGTGTTCAACAAATACACTTTTGTTTTTGCTACTTCTGCCCAAAATGTCTTTGCAAGTCCAGAATCATCGATCATGCATCGCACCATTTCCATGATAGTACGATTTCTTCTCTCGACAACACCATTTTGCTGCGGTGTGTGAGGAGGAGGCATTTTTCGATGAATCTCGTGAGTTTGTAGGTAGTCTCTGAACTCATCACTGGTGAATTCCCGCCCTCGATCTGAGCGGGAGAGTTCTGATGTGACGACCAGTTTCTTTCTCAACTGCTACTTTGAACTTTTTGAAGGTTTCAAACGCTTCACTTTTCTTGCAAAGACAAAAAAACCACATTTTCCGTGAATAGTCATCAACACAAAGCATGAAGTACTGGAACCCAGAATGACTTAGCTGCAGTGGACCGCAAAGATCGGTATGAACCAGGTCAAGTTTACCATGAGCTCGGAATGTACTCCTCTGGAATGAAACTCTGTGTTGTTTTCCTGCTAAGCAGTGAGGACACTTGTCTGTATCCTTCTGAAGAGATGGTATCCCATGTACCATATTACACCGGCGAAGTGTTTCGAGATATTTGAAACTTACATGACCAAATCTCCGATGCCACAACTGGGCTGAGGTGGAGTTTTTAGCCACAAGTGCTTGATTGTTTTTGTGAATGAAATCAAGTTGAAACATACGTCCCACATTTGAGGCTTTTGCAATTATTTTCGAGCCTCTGGATTTATCTCGAATCAAACACGTTTTCTTTCTGGAATGACTATCAAATTCAATTTTTAGATTGTGATCAAGGAGTTGGCTAACTGAAAGCATATTCTTTGTCAACCCAAGGACATATAATTTCTCAATCCGGTTTTATGTCATGTAATTGTTCACAGACGGATGGGATGGCTCATAGTGTGTGCATTGTCACCTTATTACTCCCCATCGATTTATAGGGATGATGCCCAGGTGATATTGTTGCAACTATATTAGGCGTTAAGTGCAGTAGTATTCATGACAGATTTTACCCGTAAGTACTTCCCAAAGGCACCATATATATCGAATGATGCGAATGAGATCTAGGATCTCATGAGTGTTTCATAACCAATTTTTATTCTTTTTTAGTACAATATTCTGCCAGTTTTTGAGCAGTTACAAAGTTTTTAGTTGACTATGATAACCTATAAATTAGTATAATATATTGCAGCATGCAATTACATTCAAAAATCTAGAAAAAATTGAATGGTTTGGCAAAAAAAATTGTTTTGCGCGGGCCCTGGTGGCCCCTGGAGCCCAAAATGACCCACTACGCCAAAAAATTACAAAAATATAGCTGAAAATGCAATTTTTGGATAGGCCTCCTTTAGCAAAAAAATTTCCAAAATGAAAAAACAGGTTGAATGGGGGAATTTTTTTTTACCCTAAATTAGGGATTTTCCCCACTAAATTTAGTTAGTTATAACTAAATTTGAATTAGATCACTCAATAGTTTCGACATTGGGTTCCATTTTGTCTTCCGCCAAATATCAAAATGTGAAAAACTCATGTTATTGGTGTGCATTTGAACGATGCGGGTAACTACTCCTAAAATGCATCCAATGAGGTCCAACTTTTTATTATGTGTGCTTAGACTATGTAAAATGACTCAATTTTTTAATTCTTAAAACATTCAAAAATTACTGACACTTGCAATAATGACAACTTAAATGAGGCTGCATGTGGAACTGCATGACTTTCAATGACACCCTATAGGCTCTTCTTTTGCCCAAAAAGATGGATCTTGAAACATCTTTTGATCTAGACGCTACTGAATCGTAGGGTTGGTAGGACTCTCCATGGCTTTGATACAACTTTGAAAAAATCTAATAAGCTACCAATACCTTTTTGTGAACAGGTCACTTTTTATGAATTGATTGCGAAAATTTATTCTTTTCAAGGGGACCAACATGCCCGACGCCCCTTGATTTGCTTGTGAAACGGGACACCATAGCTAGGAAATGGACCACCCTGCCCCTCACATGGGTTTGCCACCCCAAGCGTACAACTCTAATGCATTGAGAGGAACACAATAAATCAAGAACACGCGACCCAACTCGAAAGACAAAACAAGAAAAAGAGATCCCCTCTACTCCAGATGTAATGACTTCAACATAGCTTGGCCTACTGTATGAAGAATATCTATGAGATCTTGGCTAATAAACCCATACTACCAATTTAATCCACATCACCATAAAACTGTCCTCTAACATTAGACAAAGATAATCCCCCACCCGCTTGGAACCACGAAGCCAAGGAATAATTGACAATAGCACCATAGGAGGCAACCCATGCACTGGTAAAAAATCCTACCACAGGACATATAACCCACCTGCCACTACAAAGACCAATTTCAGAGTGGAAGGAGGTTGTGGAAATGAATTTTTTTTTGGGAAGATGTTAAACTCAATTTAACAAAATATCAATTATTCCTCCTATCACCATGAGGAGAACCTTCTATCTCCCATTAACTGTAATGCTTCATCGCCTCCAACCATTAAGAGATATGATTAAATGGACCAAGATTCTTCATCTGGTACCCTATGCTTAGGGAACTTTGAGTTAATAGGGGCGGATTCATAATCTTTGGGTAGCAAATTCTGGGCAATCAATGATGGCGACAATAGGTGGTAATCCCCCAATCAAGAGAAATTGTGGTCTAGTGTTTGTCGCCAGCACCACCGAGCCGCCTGCACAGGTACAACTCTAAAAAATACAACCAGTGAATAAGATCCTGGAAGCAACAATGGAAATTAATGACAAACACATGGGATTCCATTGCATACTTTTAGTAACAAATAATCCTCGTACCACTATGGAATACTAGACCAAAATAGTTGCCAAACTGCATATAGGACCCCCTCCTCCACTTATTAATCAATATAATTGAAAATTTAGAACCAATGTAAGGATTTACTATCAGGATATAATTTTCTCGGGGACCTATTTGCATAGTGGTGAGCTTCAAGCACTTCAACAATTGTACTTGTATTGACGTACAACAAGTACCTTTTAGGTTATGGACACCAAAACTTGATGCCCTATCGTTTGAGGCATGAGTAGGCCTTTTCCAATGGCCTCAGCAAATGATGAAAACATGACTAAAAAATGTATTCTATGGTAGTACATTTTTCCTTGGTCAGAAAACTTGAATGATTCAAGACAGGTATAATGGAATCTTACTGAAGAGCTAAAAAATGTGTCATTTCAATCAATAAACAAATCAAAGGAAACCAGCAGTCTCCACAGTGTCGTGACTATCAAATAGCACCATGTGAAAATTCCAATGAGTCCTCTCCATCGAGTGGGCCAGAATGAGACACTAACCCTTTAATGATGCATTCCATTCTAGGCTCAAAGCTTAGAAATTAGTTCATCCTCCATCGCTAAAGTTCTTTTTCACCTTAAAATATATTCGGCTAGTACAAATTTTCATAATGCAAGACCCTCAGTTAAGATCACTACGAACCTCTGAAACCCCATATTCTTTGATCCTCACATTCTCCATACATCCCTTTATCATTGATGATGTTCCCATGCAAAGGATACATGATGCAACACCCTATGTTCCCTTTCTCTACATGACTCAACCTAAAATAATTATTTTGACTTTGACATGAAGAAATTAATAGGACTCAAAACCTCAATTATCATATAGAAAATATTATAACATGCTGAATTGGAAAATATCCTAACTTCATGAAAACACATGCATACATCTTTAATTTTGTGAGTAACCAAATAAATTGAGTATTTACCACGCACTAAGGACCCACATCCTTCTACATTTAAGTATTTTTGTAGAGGATAATAAACATAGTGTTCTAAATGACTTAACCAAAAATAAAACCAATTAAAAGCACTTCATAGATAATTTGGACGAGACTTAAAGTATGCAAACTCTTAGTGAGTCCAAGCAATGGATCAAAAACATCTGACAAGCACAAACTGCAATCAGTTACATTATCATGGACTAGGGCAGGTCCTAGATTAGACAATGTTCGCAGTGAGTGAAGTACACGCATATCCCTGATTTGAAGATCTCAAATCTAAGTGACCTAATTGAATAATTGATGCCAACATGTATCTTACACCTTCCTGCTATGCCTAGTGAATAATCTCATGATACATGCTGCAACTGCAACTAAGTAGTCAGATGCTCACATCTACCTGGCAAAACCACCTGTGGATCGTGCCTTCAAACTTGTAAACATGAGACTGGGCCAACACACACCATGTGACTTGATCTCAACCACTCTCCAATATATCGATTCTAAAATCCTTATTCAATGTTTCTTCAAGCCATCATGCATAAAACCCAGTCATGCTTTATCACCTAATGTAGCTACATCTCCTGATTGAGACCCCCTTAACTGCACAAATCCACAGTTTCCACACACGTAACTCATGAAATTATCAGTTCATACTTCAAGCAAATACAATTGATAAAAAATGTATAGATGAATAATAGATCAATTCTTTGGTCCTTAAAATACACATAAAATCCATAGTCAACATATTTCAAGGATGTACATATTTTATTTGGATTTGGTGTCAATGTCCTGGACAATATCTATCCATATCTAGTCAATACATTAGGATACATTAACAATAATCTGTCTACATCCCTTACTTGCTATGTTGTTATAAAAATCCCAGGGATTGCTTATTAAATCTTTGATGGCTTGTTATTAGCATGGGTTTGAAATATGATTACCTATGAATTTTTAGAGTTGAATCCATGCGACAACAGTTGGGAAAAAAATCTTAAGCAATATCAAACTGTCAAACATATGTGGAATTTTCAATCCCCCACAAACTCGAATTGAATTATCTCTTTTGACAATTAGAATGTTTAACCAATCTTATTGGGAACATAATTGGATTCCTTTGATTCCAAATCATTAGAATTTGGATAAGAGCACCTTAACATAAGAATATGAGTAAAGCCCCCTCATATAAACCCCATCCTGAAAGGGAAGTGGTTCAATCTTGGAAGGGTTTCTATTTAGTTTTACCTAGGAAATAGGCTCTATATAAAAATAGAAAGAGTTACTAAATAACAATTTGACCTAAAATATTGTCGTCAAAGGTTCATTAAGGCAATGGGGGGATACAGAAAAGATGGATATAGTTAAATACGAAATCAAAGGGATGATAGAAATTTTAAGGAACCATGATTTAACAAATATTGGAATTTGTAAAACCCTATATATTTTAGATCACATGCAATAGATAAAATAATAAAGTACATATTTGACCCAAGCAATAAGCTAAATGAATTTGAAACCCTAAGTGCAAGAGAAGGAATAAAATACTTAGTTGATTTCACAATTGATCTTGAAGTATGTGAGACTGGAAGACTAATAAATATGAGGAGGAAACTATCGCAACCATGGTTAGAAAATTGTGCGATTGTTGGATATGCCTGGATTGGGGCGCCTGGATCAAGTCAGGGGTACTTGGTGCTAGAGACTACTTCCAGGCACCTGTGACTACTGCGTGAAAACCTAAGAAAATTATTTTTCTTGTGTCACTAATGTCTCTAACCTTTTTTTTTATCGCATATATGTCACGCTATGCCCGCAGAGTTCACATGTAACCTGCAAAACAAATAATCTCCTGTAAAAACCCCAAAACACATCAAATCCTAAAAAAAAAAGATGAAAATGGGGAGTTGGACTGACCCCAATGGTTACTCGATAGAGTGAACTTATGACCATGATTCATGCACTACATTTCAGACTCCATGTAGTTCTAGTTCTTGTGTGTGTGTTTGCAAGAATCATGCCCTAGGTGGCTCTTGTGCAAGATGCACTTGAATAGTGAGAAATAGCTAGATGTAGCAATGTAAGTAGATGTGTGGATGTCAAAATGACCTTCCCCTCCTATGTGTGTATGCAAAACACAATCCCTTGTCCCTTAAATGAAGCTAGATGGATGCTTTAATGCTCTTAAAATGCCTTTGGATGTAACCTTAGGTGATAGTAATAGATGCTTAGAGCTTGGTCCTTTATTATGGTCACATATATTTATATTTATATGATTCCCTTGGTTGAATTTCACAATTAACAAATGGAAGGCTGACCCATAAGAAAATAAGATGACCAAAAGGTAAAAGATGCCAAAAGAGGAGTAAGTAAAAGAGGTTCGGGGCACAAAGAGGTCGAGGGGCACCTAGGCATCCTGTCCTAGGCATTGGTGTCTAGAGTCATAAAAGATAAAGCAGGAAAGTATTCAAATTGGGTAGTGTAGGGTGTGTGAAAGACCATAGAGAAACAAGAAAGATAGTAAAAAGGCCAAAGACAAATGTCAATTACTAGTTTTCTCACTTAGGAATCATATGAATAGTAGTATGTGATCTAAGACCTAGAAATGTACCCAAGTGTGTGATTTAGAGTCTAAATTTTCCCCCCACTTTATGTTGTTGAGTGAATACTTGATAACATAAAGTAGATAAGAGATGTGTACCTGATAACCATGTAGATCGATGGTGAAAGTGTGTCGAGGAGACAAGAAAAAGAGTGGAGTGATAAAAATGAAGCGTGGAAGCTAAGCTAGAAAAGAGGAAATGACCCTAGGGGTGAAAAGCATAATGTGTGTACCATGTTACACCCGGTGTCATTATCATGCTTGTGTTATGCTTGAGACTGCCACTTCTTATAAGGATAAACCTATAAAAGAAGATCAAAAGAGTAGTCAAAGTCATGTATATGAAATATTTGATCCAAGTATGTAAAAAGTATGTAAAAATGTGAAAAGGAACATGTGCACCTGATCTGTGATGAGTGAAAAGGATAGAAAGTGTCCTGAAAATGTTGTAGAAGAGCAAGTTTTTTGGGTGATCTCACACCAAGAACAAGTTTTTTGGGTGATCTCATGCCAAGTGTGAGTTTTTTGGGTGATCTCATGCCATGACAAAAGAAGTGTTAGGGAGAAAGGTCTAGTTTTATTCTCCATCCCTGACTGCTTCCCAAAATTTATACACCACTACAGATGGTGTGATCCTACTTTGTTCCATTTTGATCCAAGTTAGATCCAATGAAGAAAAATGAAGATAGAATGCATTCTACTTGTTGGAGGATTGTGTTTGTACTGTGAAACTACTTGTGTAAATGTTGAAAACTGCAATGATCTAAAAAAGTGATTATAACTGCCCCCTGGTCATATGCACCTAGGAAGGGTCAGGAGAACCCAGGCACTCATGTATATTTGGGTGTTGGCTTCTATGTTGTGCTAAGGACCCAAGTCAAATTCTGAACCATTTCTGTAACTGTAGACTGTGTTGTTTCGTGTAGTTGTGTCATACTGAACTGTGACTCTGTATTGTTGAATGGGCTGATTGTTTCACCCAATGTATGCCCCCCTCATTTGGGGTGCATGCAACATCGCTAGGAGGATGTAGACCAAAGGAGAGGACATGATGTTGATCTGAAACTGATACCCTATAGGGGAGGGAATGTACATGGTAGAAACCAAGGCACATGTAAAAAATATGGATAGAAACATGTGTTAGTAAATCAAGACAAATACACATATAGAAGACAATGTGTAAGCTAGAAAGTAAGAAGACAATGTAGACCATGAAAAGTGGGTTTCAAACATGGGACATCACTCACAATGTCGCAAGACAATCAAGGCTGAAGCGGCCAAAATCATACAAGTGTGCACATAAGACAAAGGGCATAGCCCACAAATAATGACATACAATAGAAAATAATAGCAAGCAAAGTATCAGAAAACCATGGTGGTAAATAGTTCCTGCAAGACAAATGTTACACATGAAGCACCCATTAGCATGTTAGAAAGATAAAAAGTATGTCAAAGCATGTATATATCGATATAGAGTAGTGTGCTAGTAAGAATAATTAGTATAAAAACAATACAATAACACTTGTGATGTGTATGAAAGTAGATGCCCCATGAGCCGTAGTGGGACTAGTAAGAGGTACAGTGCCAAGCATCCATTTACATGTAAAGATTTGTAAAAAGTATATATTCACAAGTAGAGAACAAGTGAACACACATGTGTATATGGAAAAGATAATGACATATAGAATATCTAACTAACATAGTAAAAGCAAAGTGTACATGTAAGTATAAGCAAACAAGAATAGATGCAACCAAGATATGCAACATGCTATGAGTGTGAATGGAATAGAATGCAAAGTGAATGTGATAGGAGCAGCATGCCCCCTGAGTGGATGTGGATGAGTATGAGATGAGGTTCATTTATAAAAGACCCCTTGCAATCAAGAATGAACCATAGAACAAGAGTGCATCATCGGGAAATGGTTTGAAATGTGCACTAGAAAGATAGATCAATGAAGCATAGAGAGTGAAGAGTGTGAATGTGGTGAGGTTCATTTCAGATTTATACCCTCAGTAGTCGAGTATGAACCATGGAACTAGAGTGCATCATAGGGTAGTGTGATGTGCGAGAAGACAAGTGATGCTAGAAAGATGTGTCGTAAATGTGCACAGAGTGTGAAATGTGCATGTATATGTGAGGTTCATGTATGTAGTATGCCCTCAACAGTCAAGTGTGAACTGTAAAACAAGAGTGTGTCATAGGGTAATGATGATACAAGTTGTGTATTAAGATGTGTAAGATGCATGTGAAAGACTAGATGTGAAGCACAGAAGTGAAATAGTAGAAATGTGCAACACTTGATAATGGTAAGGGGGAGTAAACATGATGCCCCCCAAGTGTATGATGATAAGTAAGCTATCTGAAAAAAGTGAAGGGAAAGGGTCCTCCACCTGATGCTTGCAAAGATAAAGGCATGTGACCATGCTCTGAGATCAGTGATGTATGAGACAATGATGTATCGGTGAATGAGACCTATGTGCATGAGACCTAAGAGGTGATGAACACCTATGTGAAGGAGACTGAGAGGTGATGTAACCTATGTGAAGGGGAAGGATGTGCACCTATGTGAAGGAGACCATGGAGGTAGGTGATGTACACCTATGTGAAGGAGACCAAGGAGGTGATGTATACCTATGTGAAGGAGTCATCTGAGTAGTGGACCTAGGCTGATGAGATGGACTAGTGGACCGATGAGATCAAGTAGAATGTGTGTGAATAGGAGAGATAGGAGTATATTGCACTTTAGATTTGAGAGGTCTAGGGGACCTAGATTCTCTAGTGAGTGCAATGGAAACCTCAAGAGGAGGTTGCAGCCATGGTGTGCATGGTGGAACACCCTTGATGGTGATAACTTGCTTTTTGTGAATGAAATTTAGACACAAGTGATTCATGGGAATGATATTTTGAGTAACGGAGCTAAGGAAGACCTAAGAACATGTCACAACCTTTGATTGAAGGTGCCATAAGGAATGACGCGAGCATGGTGAGAAGCCCAACTGTAACTGAAAGCTTGACAAATCATAAGATTTAGGAATTGATATGAAATTTGCGAGAGTGGATAGTTGATAGCAACAAGGAGTGAAATAGAACACACACAAACATATGAATCGATGGATGATCATTGTATTATTGATAGCATAAGATCTTGATAGAAGCATTGATATGTAATGTGTCAAAAGAAAATGTAGCATGATAATCATGATCAGAGAATGCAATGAATGGTAGAGATGCATCGACATTAGCAACTAGAAAATTAAGATCCCCCGATGAAGTAGGAAGCACTACATGATATGTATGATTAGTTGAAGAATGAACCACTTGCTTGTCATGCTTAGGTAGAGGATCATTAAATATTTAAATATTGTTATTTTCATTGAGTGGCGTAGATGTTGAAGGCTCAAGGAGCTTGATTGCATTTTTTTCGATGAGATCTTGAATAAGATGTCAAAGTTTGAAACATCGATCTTTAGAATGCCCAATGCATTGATGATAGTCACATCTAAAGTTTACGTTATAATTGCATCCTTTAGGTCGAGATGGATCCAAATTAAGTGGAGGTGGAAGCGTAATGAGATTGCTCACAATGAGTTGTGGTAATAGAATATGCAGAGCACAAGGTAATTTTGTGAATGTATGCTTTGGATGTTGCCAATGAATCTTTATAGGAGTAGATACTACGTTGACAATATATTTTTCTTCAGTGGGCTTAGTAGATGTCTTGAAAGTTGATTTTCTTTGAAACCAAGCTGAAGATGAAGCATGCTCATGATATTTAAAATTTCCCATAGCTAGTAGTTTACTTTCACGTAGCTTAAGAATATGGCATAGCTAATCAAATGATGGAGAGGTCTCAAAGATGACACTCTCTTGTAGAGGTGGTAAGAGACTTTGGACAAATAGATCTTGTAATTCAGAGTCTATGAGTACATTAGACATCTTAGCTAAGTTGTTCTTATATCGTAAAACATAGTCTACTAGATATTCATTAGATCCTTGTTTAATTTATACAAGTTGAGCATATGAGATCTTAAAGCTGATATTGATTGAAAAATGGTGTGAGAAAAAATCGACTAAATGCGTAAATGATGTTACTGAATAGACATGTAGGTCGTAGAACAAATACATTGCATAATCTTCAAGGCTTTTTGGGAAGATATTTACTAATAAAGTAAGATCGTCAGCATAATCTAGACATGCCACATGAAATGCTTAGAGATTCTCTTGAGGGTCACCATGGCCATTGAAAATGGGCAGCTTGGGAGTGAAAATTTTGGAGGAAGTACACATAGTGGAAATGGCGGGTGTGAAAGGAGTATGAAGAATCAAATGTGGAATCAAGTGAGATGGAGATGCATGAGAAGTAGCCTGCTGTAGTTGATGGATTTGAACTTGGAGAATCCTGATAAAGAGAGGCTAGGTCTTGAGTTGTTAGTGGAAGAGACTTGCCACGTGTGAGAAACAAGAGGTGGAGTGAAGTGATTAGTGGGAGTAGGAATGGATATATGGGAACAATAGAAGTAGGTGGAAGAGTGGAAACAAGGGGTTAAGAAGAAATATTCATAAAAGTAGGGATGGATGTAAGAACATTAAGCTCAACAAGATTGGTGGCCTCCTCATGAGTCAGTGAATAAAAGTAGATCTAGATCTTGAGGATGTTCAACAAGATGATCATTGAGCTCTTGAAAGGTGGCTTTAGTAAATGCGCCATAAGATTGAGCCATGATGAAGAAGAAGAAGGAGAGTATTCAAAGGATGGGTTCACCAAATGATTTAAAAATATTGGAAATTTATAAAACCCTAATTGCAGAGTCATAAATGAAATGATAAGAAATAAATTACAGATTTGACCTAAGAAATAAGCTAGATAAAATTGAAACCCTAGGTGCAAGAGAGGGAAAGAGTGACTTATATGATTTCAGAATTGATCCCAAAGTATGTTGCACTGGAATACTGATGAACAGGAGGAGGAAATTTTTTTAACCGTGCTCAAAAATTGTGTGAACTGTTGGATATACATGGACTAGGGTGCCTGGACTCAGGTCAGGGGTGCCTGGGCACTATAGACTACTTCTGGGAACCTGTGACTTCTGAAAAACCCAAAAATATTTTTGTAGTGTCACAAGATGTTTGCTAATATTCGTTGTTGGTCTCATGTATGTCACTGGAAGATCACCGAGTTCACCTGTAACCTGCAAAACAAATGACCTCCTACAAAACCCCAAAACACATCAAATCCTAAAAAAAAAATATGCAAATGGGGATTTCAACTGACCCTGGTGGTCACTCGACTAGAGTGAGCTTACAACTGAGCACTGCACTACATTTCAGACTCCATGTAGTTCTCGTGTGCGTATGCAAGAATTGTGCCCTTGTGGCTCTTATGCAAGATGCACTTGAATAGAGAGCAATAACTAGATGTAGCAATGTAAGTAGATGTGTGGATGGAAAAATGAACTTCCCCTCCTATGTGTGTATGCAGAAAATGCAGTCCCTTGTCCCTTGAATGAAGCTAGATGGATGCTTTGATGCTCTTAAATGCCTTTGGATGCAACCTTCGGTGGTGATAGTAGATGCTTAGAGCTTGGTCCTTTATTATGGTCACATACCTTTATATTTATATGATTCCCTTGGTTGAATTTTGTAATTGACAACTAAAAGGCCGACCCATAAGAAAATAAGATGCCCAAAAGATAAAAGTTGAGTAAAGTAAAGAGAGGTCGGGCCACCCTGAAGGATGGGGGCACCTAGGTGCTGGTGTCCTGTCTAGGTGCTAGTGTCTAGAGTCATAAAAGATAAAGCAGTAAAGTATTGACTAGGTTGTAGGGTGTAAGAGGTCAGAAAGAAGACATGAAACACAAACAAAAGGCCAAAGATAATTGTCAATTGCTAGTCTTCTCACTTAGGAATCATATGAATAGTAGCATGTGACTATGACCTATAAATGTACCTAAAGTGTGTGATTTATTGTCTACATCACTATAAGAGATATATAAAATTCACATAGATTTAAGTTACGAAATTGAATAGAAGATTAGAATTAGGAGTTTTTTCTTGGGTATAATATTTAATTTTTACTAGATTTCATGGGCTCTATAGTATTATGGGTCTTAATAAGACTCATAATAATGGAGATTCTAACGATGGTGGGACGAATATTGAATCAAAATGACTAGTGGAGGTATATCATAAGGCAAGAGAAAAATTATCTAATGTTCTTGATATAGATTTTTTTATGATGATAAGTCATCGTTTTGATGACTGATATGTCATAGGTTTGATTATTTATTACATATGGTCTGTGGTGTGGGGAATTTTCATGTTGTAGTTACCATAGGGATACTTATATGTAGGGATCAAACTTCTCCATGTGCACCAAGAAGAAAAATGGGAAACACTTTGAATTTTAATTATTTACTGGAAATGAAGGGCCTGATTCTAATCCCAAGTTCCACTATTACCATAATGTTATAAATATTATAAAAATGAAGTAGGTTCATAAAAGGGGTGGTTTCAAAAGACATGGGGAGGAGGAGGAACTAGTAAATAAGGCTATGCCATTGTATGGAGAAATTGGAGAGATGAAAAATAATTATGAAGGGATCAAATTAAGAGATAAGGGAGTACAAAGGGGTCGAATCGAATTTCATTTGATCTAGAAGGGTCAAAGGAATTTTAATAGGATGGTATGGATCATCGATATAAGAGATCTATAAAAGATGTAGAGGTTAAAGTTATGGAAGTGACTTTCAAAGGTTATATATTAAGGGAGTTTTCCTTGGTTATATTATTTTATTTTTTCTAGATCTCATGGGGTAGGGCTCTTGTTAATCCTCATCATATAGAAGGTTGTAATGAGGTTGGGAAGAAGTTTGAAGTGGAATTATGGTAGAGGTATATCATAAGGAAAGAGAAAGTTTACCTAATGTTCTTGATATGGTTTTAATAAAATTAATAGAATAATAAATTGAGAAAAATTATGAAGCGAGGGTGGAAGGTGAAAAACTATGATTTTTTTTACCTGCAAGGGGATATTCAAAATATATAGGTATTAGGAGGATATTTACATTAGGGGGATCATCTCATTAATGGTAAGATACTCCCATAATATCATTGAGGTAGATATAAAACAAGTAATATATTCATTCTTAATGGATATGAAAGGGTTGGAGAAGGATATGATGGTCAATACAAACCCTAAGGAAATTTATGAGAGGATCTAATTTATGGTCACGAGTACGGTATTATAGATTTTTCATAGAAAATTTGAGCCCTTGTATATTTATGAAATGACCAAAGTAGGGATATATAGTCTAAATAATCAATTTATTATACTTGAGAATATTTAAAGGGAAATCATGGAGCCATAAGACTTAAAATGGATGGTTCATAAGGCCCTTTGGTTCATTATTAATGATGAACTCAAAAATCATAATAAGATAGATAAAAAATCTTCTTTGACGCAATGAAATGAACAAGGAATGATTGAATGGGAAAGTAGGATTCACAATGATATTTACTTTTCTTCTCCTCTGGAAGATTTATTTCAATAATATGAGTTTCTCCTTTCAATTAAGGTAACACTAGATCTCTTCCTTAATTTTTATTTTTTTATTTTACTTTCAACAGTTAAAAATGTTAATAATGTGCTCTTGGAGCTTAATAATCTTATATTAAGTGTTAATAATCTTGAAAGGGCGGATTTTTACAGAAGAACAATAAAAGAGGGGCTGATTTATGCCACCAAACTACATTTAATTAAAAGAGGTGTTGAAAATTTTGAGATATGAGAAGATACCAAAAACTGTTTCTATGTCAACAATGAAAATTGATGGGAGTACCTTTTTTTGAAACCAAACAATGGATCAATAACTTGGGGGAGTATTTTGAATCCAAAAAATAAATGATAAAAATATTTTCATAGATAGAATTATGAGAGCAGCTATGATTTAGGGATAATAATAAGGGTATTATTGGATGAAATAAGTATGTAAAAGTGATGCAGGAGCATCTAGGTTCACAAGAAATCTTGTATCAACCAAAAACTAGTTACATAATTGAATTTAATTAAATTTTCATTTTGCTGAGATTTTTTTACTATTGGGGGTTTGTGCAGTAAAGATATATTTTTCTAGTGGGTCATGAAGCATTGTGTTGCATTTTGTTAAGTGCACAAGTGCATTATGTAATTTTTTCATGAGTGTGCAGTGTCTAGTTTTTTGTGCAATTGTTTTAATGCATGGAATTATTAACATATTCCTATTCAAGGAAAAAAAATTATATAAAGATTTTTTCCAATCATATACAGGTTACCCCAATATGTAAAATGTTGGATAATATTTTGAAACCATGAATCATTGATAATTAGATGTTTGAAGGAAGAAGTTTTAGAAAGGCTGAATGGATATGATTTGGGTCATTTTATGGGTCCTTTGGAGTTTTCAATTGAGTTTAATAAGTTTATGAGTATTATTTTATAGCATTGGATGGATATATAAACAAATCCCAAATTCCATATACAAGAGAGATATTTTTGATACTAAGAAGTAGCTCAAGAGTTTTCCTTAAGAGTTGAGTGTGAATGTGAGATTAAAGCTCAAAGAGGTATGTATTTGTAAGATGATCTAACATGACATGAGTATTATGATGCTTGACTAAATCATTTGTGATAAGTCTAATTTTTCTATTTAACTAAATATATGAAGTGAAGTATTTTTTTTCAGTGTTTAAATTTATGTTCATTTAATATTTCCTTTCTACACGTAATTTATAATATATTTGGTATGTTTTTTCATGTGTATTCTGAGGGATATGAGGTGAAAATATGTTCTCATTGTAATCCTTGAATCCATATACAACACTCGGTAATGGAGAAAGGATTTCTTTCCTTATAGTAAAGACATGATAGATCTTTATATTTTTCCACATTTGTAAACGTGGGTATAAAATCATTTTAGACATTTTTAAATATGTAATTATTAGGAAAATGGTGTGAGGAAGTGACATAGTAAGATTTTACAACTATTCACAATGTGAATTATGGGTACAAGGTCATTATGGAAATATTCCAATAGGAGAATTCTGGGTAGAATGAGTGAGTATTAGAAAAAAGGACTGACTATTTTCCACTTTATAAAAGGTGAATAAAAAATAGTTGTGTGCATATTATCGAAAGAGTAATTTTTGGTAGAATATTGAAAATTTTATTGATATGAATTTTTAGAGAAGACATTATTTCACATCAAATGAATATAAATGTTGGATGCAAAAACTAGGGTGCAAGAGTTGAAAATTTGATGAGAACTAGGCAAGCTCACTTAGAAGAAAGAGATGTTGCACAACACCGAGGGGTTTTTTATGGAATATATAAGTGATAATTAAGTTGATCCCCCATTATATGGATCATATGCCATAAGTGACAATGAAAATGAGGAAGAGGAGGAAGCATAAGATGGTCTTGAAGATAAACTATTATATGCATTTAGGATAATGGAGAGTAATCCTAGATTCGACACCCCTTTTTATTCTAGTAATTTGGAACCAATGGATCTAATTGATTTTATTACAGAGATTGAGAATTATTTTGAGCACGAAGGCATGGAAGATCACAATAATTCAATTTTTCTTGCACAAATTTGAAGGGTCATGCATCTCTTTGATGGGAACATATAAAAACAAGACGAGTGTATAAATGTAAATAGAAGATAAAAACATGAGATATGCTAGTGGAAAAGATCAAATTAAAATTTTCCCACACAAATTACTATCCTTTTTGAATAAATTGCAAAACTTCTGATAGAGAGAGGTGAGTCTTAAGCAGTACACTGAAGAGTTTTTCCAACTCACAATGAGAGTAGGACATATGGAAAATGATTTGGAGAATATATATATATATATATATATATATATATATATATATATATATATATATATCAATGTATTACACATTACAATTTAGGATGAGTTTGTAATGATCCAAATTAGTTAATTTGAGGAGTAATATCAATATGCACTTAATATGGAAGAAAAACCAGCACAAAAACAATAAAATTCATCTTGTAGAAAGGGGAAACCACATAAATCCATGGAAAAGGTGTTGGAAGAGAGAATTTTATGAATCATGAAAATAAGAAAAGTTATATGTTACACAATGAGATAATAGAAAAAGGAGGAAATGTGTCTCAAGAGAGAAGTCACAGATTTAACAACACACCATATAGGTATGGAGAAACAAGGCATAGAGTATATGGTTTTTTACATGCCCAAAATGAGGTAAAGAAAATTATGCATATTGTCAAATGAGAATAATATACTATGTCAAATGAGGAAGAACCAATAATTTTGGAACCATTTATTTTCAGTCGTGTGTTGTTGAAACTATCCAAAATAGAAGTTGATCCTAAAAAGATAAAGAGTATGTTTATAATAGTGTGCAAGTCTCGTGTCCAAAGGTACATAATTTGGTTGTAGATAACATAAGTAATGAAAACTTGGTAACACATGAGATGGTTGATAAGTTGGGATTTAAAAGAACTAAGCATTGAAACCTCTATAAGTTTTAAAGGTTGTAGAAGAGACACTAACGTTTGGTGATAGAGAAATTTATAATCAAGTTCCAAGTACAAAGATATGAAGATGATGTATTGTTTGAAATCATTCCCATGGATGCATGTCATGTTATTATTTGGAGGATGTGGAAGTTAAAATTTAATTTGCAACATGATGGCTGCACAAACACCTATAAAGTGGAGAAGAATGCAAAGAAGTATACTTTGAAGACCTTACAAGATAAGAGTGAAGAAACAAGTTTGACAGTGTTTTTAAGTTTAGGAAAGTAGTTCCTAAATGAGATGAAGAAAAATATTGCATGTTTTTTAATCATTGTGAGGAACAAATATAAATGAGGTGTGGTGGAAGTGGTTAATATTGAAGTAACAATGACACAATAAGTAAGAGATATGTTGAGTCAATTTGTGAAGATTATATGAAGTGAGTTATCTATGGGTTACATACTATAAGAGATATAAGTCACTGCATGGACATAATTATAGGCTATAGTTTTCCAAACAAGGAATATTACAACATGAAATTATAAGAGAATGCAAATATTCATAGGAAAGTGCACAAATTATTAGATAGAGTACTTATCAAAGAGATTCAAATTCCATGCGTAGTACTGGTAGGTTTAGCACTAAGAAATATGGTGAGTGGAATATGTGTATAGATTCAAAAGACATCAACAAGATCACCATCAAGTACATATTTATATTTCCATACATGGATTATATTATGGATTTATTGATTGGAGAAAATTATATATCAGCAAAATTAATTTGAATAGTATATACCTTTAGATTCACATAAGAGAAAGGGATGAGTGGATGACACCATTTAAGATTTGAGAGGGATCATATGATTGGCTTGAAATGTTATTAAAATTAAAAAACACACTAAGTAATTTAATGAGCTTGATGAATGAATTACTAATTTTTTTTATAGAAAATTTGTGATTTTGTACCTGTTTGATATTTTGATTTTTAGTGGGGTGTGTGATGAAAATAAATATTACATATTAATCAAGTGTTGCAAATATTGTGTGAATAAAATTTCATTATTATCTTGAAGAAATGTATTTGTATGTAGTATCTAGCATATATGGGATTTGTGATTTCCAAAAAAGGACTAAATATAGAACCAAATAAGGTTCTCACAATAGTGGATTTTCCATCACCCTAAAGTGCATTCAATGTACATATTTTTCAAGAGTTGGATAGATTTTACAACAATCTCATCAAGAATTTTCATTGTCTATGTGCACTAGTTACAAAGGCCATGAGAGGAGATAAGAATATTTCCATCTTGAGCACAAACACAAAAAATAGTTTTGTGGAATTGAAGAAGAAGGTAATTGAATAGCCTATTTTGACATTACAATATTTTGTGAAGGTATTCTAGGTTTATTACAATGTTAGTGGTATAACGATTGGAGTAGTATTGAGTCAATAAGGAAGACAAATTGAATATTAAAATGAAAATTGTAATGATGTAATAATAAGTAAATGTATATGATTAGGAGTTCTACACAATTTAGAAAGTTCTCAATAAGAAGAGATACTACCTTTTACAAATGAAGTTTGTGTTATTTAATGATAATTGAGAATCACATTTTTTAAGCTATCAAGGGAATATAAATAAAAAACATATGAAGTGGGTAGAATACCTACAACAATATAACATTTTTTTTGAAATATAGGAGTGGAAAATATAACAAGGTGGTTGATGTGATCAATAGTCATAGTTGTTTATTAACATAGATGAGAGTAGAAGTTGTGTGGTATAAATCCATGAAGGAACTATATTCACGAGATGAATATTTAAGAGAGGTATGGGACACATGCATAATACCAAAAATAATTTAAAAGATACCTTAGTTAGACTATTTTTTACAATAAGGAATGTTTCTATTAAGAAGGAAATAATCCCAAGAGGCTCAATGCAAGATGACTTAGAGAGAGATAAGCATTGTAGAGGATTAATAATGAACTATAGGTTGGATAAAACTTTAAAAAGAAGGGGAGAGTTATGTTTGGTCGTAATTGAGTGTGGATGTGTGAAATTTTATGTAGGAATGCTACATCTATTAGTTGGTAAAGGAAGATCCCAAAATTCAAGGTTATATCAACCTTTTCCCATTCCAAATACGCCTTGGGGAGACATAATTATGGATTTTGTTATGGGTTTACCTAGAACACAAAGAGGATTTGATTCTTTTTTTCTAGTCATGGATATATTTTCAAAGATGAAAAATTCCATTTCTCTTAGAAATACTAGTGATGCAACACATATTACAAATCTATTCTTCAGGTATATTGCTAAGCTACATGTGTTTCTATGTAGTAATGTTTGACATAGATTAAAAATTATTAGTCATTTTTGGTGAACATTATGGAAGAATTTGAATTCAAAGTTGAAATTTTTTTAGTGTGTCATTTTAAAAGTGATGGATTGATAGAATTTGTAAACAAAATCCATGGAAATTTATTAATATGTTTGGTTAGAGAGAGATAATAAAATGGGATTTGGTTGTAGAACATTTATAATTTTCTTATAACAATTATGTAAATAGGAGCATACATAAAATTACTTTTGAAATTTTATGTACAAGCATCTTATAACTAATTTTTTTTGGCTTTCCTTGGTGTTTATGGGTTTATTGGGTCCATTTAAAGGTCTATGTGATGTAACTAGTCCATTTGGACTCCATAAGCATGTAATAAGCGGTGTTTGTGATTTTCCCTCCAAAACCACAAGTTTAAATATTTGAATTAGTTCATAAGTGTGTATAGGTTAGAAGTTATTTTAGGTGTAATAAATTATGGAAAGGGTTCATAAGACATGTTCAACACTAATACATGACTTGTTTACCCTAACTAGGGTGTAAACCTCTCTAGGTTAGACCAATCATAGTTGTGGTTAGTTGAGTTAAAACCCTAACCACCTCATTTCCTTGCATTTGATATAGAGGAACTCAAATAAGGGAATGAGGGAGAGATAGGAAGGAATTAAATACAAGTTTATAATTGTTTTTTATCAGAGCCATGAAATATCAAGGAGCCAAGTTTGTATTATGAATATATCAATAAAAGGAGTTCTTGAGCATTATGTGCAAACTGTGATGATTGTTTATAAATGAATGATATAATTATATTATGAAATGGTATTTGTGGTTTATGAATGGTTTGTACATAGGTTAATGAACCCTATTAGGTTTTGAGGAGACAAGGATGGAAGAGTTATTCAATTCAATCCAAAACATGTATGATCTTTTGAGCATTCTGGAGAAAGACAAATTTCAAACTAGTAAAATGCATTTTCCAAAAGTTATGGGCATAGATATGAGATAAAATTTTGTGGAGATGTGTAAGAGGATATTACAAAATGTTTTAAAGTGATTTTATGTCTTAAAACCATTTCATTCAAAAATTATTTATTTTTGAGTGATTGCTGCCAACACAGCTCAAGAACTAGAGTAAGATTTCTAAAATATGGATTGTGGGAGTTTTATCATTTATCAAGGCCTGAAATGTTTGTGAGAAGGTGAAGTTAGATATTTAAAATTATTTCCTAAAATTTCAAGGGAAATTATCAAGTTTTGATAGGTGAAAAAGCTAAAAACTCATAGTATACTGTGTAGTGGGTGTGATTGTGTGTGAAAGGGTCTAGGAGTCTGTTTTAGACCATTTAACATAAATTGCATTTAGTCATTTTAAATCCAAATTGGTATACCTTAAATTTTTAAAATATAAGGGTTGACTAAATTTTCAGATGGGTTTTCAATATTTTTCCTTGATGTGAATAACTGTTTTCAATCATGAAGTAATCTCCTCACTGGACTAAGGATGCATGTTTAAAGGGTTTGTCAAAATGCCTGCCAGGTAATAATGAATCTCCTTGTTTGGAAGAGATGGGTTATGAAATTTTGAGGGTATAGTAATGAAAACATTTTTCATATTTTTTTAAGGTCATTTATTTATTCCCAAACTAACTCACCATTGGCAATTCTTAATTTATGACATAAAATTATGGTCTATATGGATTTGTGAAAAATAATTGCTTGAAAATTTTTAATGTGTACCAATGCAAACATGATTGGTTGATATCATATTGAAAGAAATATACAACATGAAATGTTGTGAGAGTTTTTATATGATTCTTTTAAGCATATATAAAAATTTTTTGGCTTCTTGAAGTAAGGTAAAATTGCTGAAGTTTTTGGTGAATGAGCTTGAGAAGCAAAGTGACTAACTATCTTGTGAAAGTGAATGATAAATTTGTTTTTGATGCCCACCATGACATCTACATATTGTGTATGTTAGAGGATGATTTTTATGTAAGAAGTAAATCTACATCATTTGGTATCAAAGAAGAGAATTTAGCCTTGAAAATAATTAAAAAGGAAGAACAAGAAGAAAGAAGATTATGAAAGACTTGTTGAGAGAGGAAAAGATGGAAGAAGAGAGAATAGAGATGACAAAGGGACTGATAAAAGTAATGTACCATATGAAGAAAGATAAAGAGGAAAAATAAATAAAAAGGAAAGAAGAAAGGATGAAGAAATTAGCAAGAGAGAGATAATTGTGGATGGACAAAAGAAATACAAGAGTTGAAGAGGGATGTGGGACAAATATTGGATATATTGTAAATGCAAAGAGAAGAAGAGGAACTAGTTGGAATAGTGATTAAGAAGAAATATAAGTGGCCATTAGAGCTACTTGTGAGAAAGAGAAAGAGAGAGAAACTAAGAAAATAGATAAGAAAGGAAGAGAGAAAGCTAAAGTAAGAAAAAAAGAGGATGAGGAAGAAAGAAGAGGAAGGTTATAGATAGATAGTGTATGAGAAACTTAGAGTTTGGATGAGGAAGAGGTTATTGCAAGCTTCTTCTTAGCTTGTCTTGGAAAATAATAAGAAAGTGATGAAGTGGAGAAACAGGTTGAATTGAAGAAGAAGGAGAGCTCATCAATGGAGCTTCTCATGAGACTATAAGGCCTCCCTATTTTTATTCTAATATTTACTTTGAATGTGTGAATGTAGGTGATTAAAGATGAAGAGCTAGAAACAAATAAAATTGTCAAGGATGAAGACATAGAAGATGGAAGATCAAAGAATCACTGAATAAAATCATGAATATATAGCAGATAAAGAACTCATATAGTAATAAAGCATGAATGAGTCAGATATTTCAGATCTATTTGAAGATGAAGAAGACTATAGAAGAGTAGAAATAGAGATTATGATGATTCTAAATGGTGAACAAGAAGAAAAAGAGTATAAAGAACATGAAGGACAAATCAAATTAGATTTGAATCAGCCATGGGATGAAGAATACATACAAGAATTTGATATGATGTAGAAAATGAGAGTGAGAGAAGAAAAGAAAAGGAAGAATGAAGATAAAGTCAAAGAAAATGAAGAAAAATCAAGCAAGCAAAGAGTGAAGAAGGAAAAACAAATAGAGAAAATATTCAAGAAGGATGGAGCTCCATATAAGAGGAAGAAAATCGTATCAAAGAAACAAAGAATTTGGAAAATTAGAAAGAAATAAAAGCTATGAGCTTTATTCTCTCCACTTGGGGAGTATGATGCAGGAGCATCTTGTAAATAATCAATTTTGGCTTTCCTAGGTGTTTAGGGGTGTATTGGGTCCATTTCGAGGTCTAAGTGATGTAACTAGTCCATTTGGACAACATAAGCATGTAATAAGTGGTGTTTGTGAGTTTCCCTCCAAAACCACAAGTTTAAATATTTGAATTAGTTCATAGGTGTGTATAGGGTTAGAAGTTATTTTAGGTGTAATAAATGATGGAAAGGGGTCATAAGACATGTTCAACACTAAGACATGACTTGTTTGGCCCTAACTAGGGTGCAAACCTCTCTAGGTTAGACTAATCCTATAGGTGAGTTAAAACCCTAACCACCTCATTTCCTCGCATTTCATATAGATGTATTCAAATGAGGGCATGAGGGAGAGATAGGAAGGAGTTAAATACAGGTGTATAATTTTATTTTTTTTATCAAAGCCATGAAAGCTCAAGGAGCCAAGTTTGTATTATGAAAATATTAAACAAAGAAAATCTACAAATACCAGTGTTAGAAACATCCACAAATGAAATAAAACTGTAAAAAAATTAACTTTTATTCTAAGTGAAAATACTACTTAGAAAATAAAAAAATAATACTATATAGGTTTTGAAGACATGAACCAAAAATTAAGAAACAAATTACACAACTCACAATTTTTTTGAAAGCTCCAAACTTGCTTCTCCTGCATTGAATTCAACTTTGGATAATTTTTACAATGAAATTACATATATTTATAGAGACATGGGATCCAATCTCATGATCTTCATGTTAATTTTGGATTTTCAAATAAAATATACTAAATAAACTAAAATAAAATCAACCCCAAATTTTGAAATCTTGAAAATAAAAAGATGATAACAAGCTCTCATGGTTACAAAATTCTATCCTAATCATAGGCTACTCTGCTTAAGTTAACATCCCAATTTGAGTCATCTGAATTAGAATTTTTTTTACATACACACAGGAATATTCAATAGACTATTTTAAGGTGAATTCCTTGACACATATGTGACAATTTTCCTTCTCATAAAATGACACTTTATGCCTAATGGCACAATCTATAATTAGCTTTGATAACCTACATATTTATGATCAATGGTTTGCATGGTCCTTCACTTTTCTAAATTATTTGATTGACATCATGCAAAATCCCCTCAAAAAAATAGCTTTGTTCCTTTTGAATTATATAATTTTAAAAATATGGTGATGATAAACACATGCATCTTAAAAAATCGTTTCTAAGAGAGGGATTTGCTTCTATTGGTCAAACAAGGACATGAAATAAATTATCCCTCAAAATTATCTATTGGAAAAACTTTTCCTGTTGCATCCAAAAGTTGCATTAACTCTATGCTAATAAATAATGAAACTGATTAACTAAAATATGAATTTTGGATCTATATTCTAATTTAATCTAAATGGGTACAAAATGCAATAAATGATGTAAACTAAAATGTTGATGCTGAATAATTTTAATTGACATTTAAATGAAATAAAATAATGAAAGTGAGAAGGATACAGGTACTAACCTGAAAATGACTTACCTCATTGTGTGCCGGACTTGAACAGATTAATGTGTGGACAGGAAATAATGTGAAGGTACCACCATGGAAATTGTAGTAGTTGAAGATCTAGATGGACTGGGGTGCTTGGGAGAGGACTGGGGCATCTATGGGTGCCCTAGTTAGTAATTTGGGCACTTTGTTCTACAGAAAAGCTCAGGATATGAATCTGGAAGTGTCGCTAGGTCTTTCTGGGGATCTTTGTTCACATAGTTGTCGCAATATGTTCACTTATATTACCATGAATCTGATATGAAGATCTACCTGTAAAACCCCATACAAAGCATCAAATCCCTAAAAAATAAATATGCATATGAAGGGGTTGAACTGACCTTAGCTGCCACAATGGTGGACTTACAACTAAGCGTTGCAATACATTCCAGACCCAATGTAGTTTTATGTGTGTGTGTGTGTAATTTTGTGCCTAGGGTGCCCTAGCGCCAATGACACAGAAGTAGGGGCAATAACTAGATGTAAAGATGCAAATGGTGGATGTAATAGAATGAATACAACCCTTTCCCCTATGCTTGTGTGATGTGGATGTAAATGATGCCCAAATGCAGTCCTTTTCCTTAGTAGATTCTAGCTCCTTGAGTAGTAAATAGTTGCCCATAAGATAATGAGTATGTTATGTTTATATAGGGATCTCTTGTTCAAATTTTGACACTAATGACCTGACATGCTAACTAGTACCTCAGGGAATGAGCAGGGAAAATGACAAAGACCGACCTAGAATAAGTAAATTATACCCAAGTGTTACGGGGACCAAGGGAACCTAAAATTATGGACCGTGGCACCCATGGAAGCCCCCAATACTACCCTAGGCACCCTAGTCAAAGACTAGAGATGACAAATGACTAAATAACGACACCTGATACTCCCTGAGAGATGACCAAAACTGTGTAAACAACTGACGACTGTGCAAGACAAATGATGATGACGATCAACTAACTGATGACAAGACTAGGGGATAGGTCATTAGTGAATAATTTTATTACATGAGATCCATATATAAAATAATATACTTGGTGGTATAAATATAATAGTAAGTGCATGATTTTGTGACTACATTTTCCCCCACTTTATGTTGGTGAGCGGAAAGCTCAGTAACATAAAGTAGATAGAGATGTGTACCTGAGAGAAATCAGAGAAATCCCATACTATAGTAGAAATGCAGATGTGTAGTATAAGCGTGCCAAATGAACCATAAAAGTGTGCCAAACCATGGATCAACGTGTTGATCCATGCAACGCAGTGAGAAACATAATGTCATGATGAAAGTACACTAAGTAAGAGTGATGATAGAAATGTGAGATGATTTATGATTTCAAATGTTGTATGATGACAATGAGATGGGGTAGGGAGTGATCAGTTCCTGACCCAAATGCGTGTATACGAATAAACAACTAGAGGATTTGGGCATCCTACCACTAGAGGAAGAGTGTAGGGAGAAAAGTGTGTTATTCTCCAATCTCTAACTACATCCTCAAGATCTAGCCACTACCAATGGACTCAGATCAAAGATTTATGGTTTTTGGATCCAAACAATTTTGATCAAACAGTTGACCCATATAGGAGTGGTATAGGAAAGGCACTCTTGCCCCCACTCCATGGGTGTCACCGCAATGTGATAGCTTCCAAGTTAGGTCATCTGGAAGAAAATGCGAAAATGTATGATGGCTTCCAAGTTAGGTCATCTGGAAGCAAATGCAAAATGAATGATGGCTTCCAAGTTAGGTCATCTGGAAGCAAGTGCAAAATGTAGAATAAATTCCCAAGTTAGGTCATCTGGGAAAAGTGATGAATGTAATCTCCCAAGTTAGGTCATCTGGGAGGATGATTGTGTTGAATTTTATTAATTGAGTGGTGTAATTGCAATTGTTAGAGGTCCGAATGATTTGATTGATTTGATTGATTCACTTAGTTACTCATAGAGATATTTTATGCTAGTTGCCCCCAGGTTAGGTTATTAGGGGAAATCGATAAAAGTTTGTAAAATATCGTATAAAAATATTTGTAATCATTTTTTCCCCAAGTTAGGTCATTAGGGGGAAGTGCTATAACTTCACACAGAAAAATTGTATATTTGTTTCCCCCAAATTAGGTCATTAGGGAGAATTGATGATGAAATGTCACACTGTGAATTAGTAAATGTTTTAGAATTTGTCGCATTGGTAGTGTTTTTAAATGCATGGTGATATAAGGGGAATTATAGGATGACCCCAATGATATGCCCCCCTTTTGGTGAAAGGGGAAGTGATGATAAGAATGAACACTAAGCTGAAAGTAAGCACGAGATAGATAGAAAGTGGTAAAAATCACCAAAATGTGTATAAATTGAATGGAAGAAAACTTTGAGAAGAGATAATGTGCACGAAATGTGTTCAATACGGTGGTACGTGGCATTCAAAAAAGAACACCATAAATGGGGAGAAAATCAGAGTAGAAATGCTCAAGATATGACAAAAATGGTGTAGCGTGTATTAGTTGTGATAATAGACATGAAATAATGACTATAGTAAAGTAGGTGATGAAAAAGTAACTATAAGTAGTGAAGTGAAAAAGTGTTTAGTCACTTCATTTGTTTTGTACACAGTTTTGAGAGTGAGCATGAAGTGAGTGAAAATTCCACAAGTGAGAGCAACACGTCCTAGTCGGTTTGAGAGGGTGGCGACTGTTGTAGCATCGCGTATGACCACGGAGTTGGTAAGTGCATTGTTTTTTCACAAAATATAGGGTGTAGTAGTTGTTGTGGTTGATTTTTTGTAATTTTTTATATTTCTAAGTTTCTCAATGTTTTTGACCTGGACAACGGTGAGGGCACTAGTGACCCCTGGGACAGGAGCACCCAGATCTAGGTGCACTGGTGTCCTGCTCCTAGGCACCCCAGTCCTGCATCTGGGTGCCCTGGTCCAGAATGTGTGCATTTGATGTATAATGGGGGGAAAATGTTCCTAGTATGATAAATGAATGTATTTAATCTTGTAATGTGTTCTAACACTAGGTTTTGTTGTTGTTTTGTGGTGTGTAGAGGGATATCCACTCGAGGGAGTTCCATGGTGGGCATCATATGAGTACGTTTCTTAGATTAGATTGGGCCTATCTGATGATGATTGGGATGTGATGGACCGTGTTAGCATGTAGCACATAGCATAGATGGGGGATGTGCCCCATAATATGCCCATGTTGATTGCACTATGCGAGAGATGGTGTGTCGATACATGTACATTTTGGTTGCCTATGGGAGAGATGACTGTTACTCTAGAGGATGTATATCACATACTACGATTGTCAGTGGTTGGGGAGAGAGTGTGGGTTATTCCAGTAGAGGATATGGAGTGATTAGATGTGAGCCGTGAGATGGTATTTTTTGGGGACTTCAAGTACCTATGAGGCCCATATCAGTTTTGGATGTTATATTGTGGTTTGGGGTTCCATGCTTGCGGAAGTTCATAGCGGTTGTGATTGCTTCATGTATAGCCATAGAGGGAGGAGGTGTAGGCATCTTATATAAGATGCATGACATATTGCCAGTGGATAGAGGAGGAGGGTACTATATATGCATGGCATGGTGTGTGTTGGCCCACCTATATAGAGACCTATACTGATTTACATCACAAGAGGAGCATGGTGGAGGGATATGAGCCACCACACTATTGCATGTATGGGCATATGAGCACATAGTCATATTGAGACCAGTTGGAGGTCCACGAGGAGAGTGGGCTAGGCCAGAGATCTATGCGCGGAGGTGGATCAATATTCGTGGTAGGAAGATGGACACAGATACCTACAGGGAACTAATAGATAGGATGGGGCCCAAGGCAGTCATATGGAGGCCATATCGCGACTATGGAGGATGGACTGAGGATGCAGTAGAGTTGTAGTGTATTCAGAGGATGATGTGGCTTGAGGATCGATTTCTAGGTGTGGCCAAGGTTTTTCAGGTAGAGAGAGTATCACATCAGTTCGGCATGGCTCAGGATGTGCCCCCAGAGCCATATATATGGTTGTGAGCTATCAGAGCACCTAGGAGGGCTAGAGCTAGGCCAGGGGCCCACAACAGAGTAGTTAGTACCACCGGGCCATATGAGGTAGACACAGATGATAGAGCTTGTAGACTCAGATGATGTGGGTGGCACCGAGGAGTACCATGCATGGTGGGAAACATCATCGGTGGGTATTGTTGTTCCCATTGTTTACAGGTCCAGTGGGGTTACCACATGCAGGAGGAGGAGAGGGGGAAGCACATGCCCCTGACCCTGTAGCAACAACTATAGCGGAGCATAAGTATTTTTGTAGTTGTGTACATTTTTGTATGCCTATATTTTTATATATGGTTGTCTAACCTATTGTGTAATTTGTGTTTGTAGGCGATGTGTATTGGTCGTTGATGTTGATACATCCATCTACACATTTACGCATGGAATGTGTCCAACCGATGTGCTTGGTGGAGGTATACTTGAGAACATGGATGATATCATGGGTGAGCATGCCCATTTATTTGAGTCCGGTGGCCATAACAGCAACGACATGTACTATGTTGCTAGGTGAGAGGGATGAGGCACACGAGGAGACTCGACGAGCCCAAGAGGCGGTAGGTGGTGGTCCCTTGGCACAAGATGTGTTTGCATGATATGTATATGTGCAATGCCAGTGTTCTGAGTAGGCTATGGAGATTACCTTGCTACGGAGGCAGGTCGAGCGATATCGAGGATGCAAAAAATGATGTCACATTAGTGGATAGACATCTAGTTCTAGGGATCTCACAGTACCCGAGAGTGATAGTGATGATGAGGTCTGATATGTATCATATGTCATACGATGTAGGGGAGTTGCCCCCAGTGACGAGACATGTTTTGTTATTATCATTACATTCAAGATATATGTATGGACGCATGTTTTTGATATGATAATGTTGTAGTGGATATGTATTGCAATGTGTTGGATGATGTATAATTTGCATGTTTATTGTATGTGTGCAGTGTTTGATTGTTGATTCACATGTCATAATGTTGATAATGTAGTCAAATGATTATGGTGAATGGTAAATAGTTGCAAATTTAATTGAATACGAAAAATGATTATGTGTATTGTTTAATTAATGATAGATTAGAATTATAATGTTGGTAATGGTAGACAATATGTGTATGGTGAATGATGGTAATATGATAATAAATGTAATGTGATTGATGAAATGGGGGGAATTAACGATGCCCCTCAGCGTGTGTGAATGGGCTCATTTAGTTAAGACCCTACAGCAGTCATGAATGAGCCACATGTATCATGATGATAGTAGAATAGATGAATAAATGAATGTGATGAAATGTATAATCAATCGTGTAACAACCGTAAGAACATAAGTGCGTGTCGGGGGGGCAATGACAGTAAACCTACCAAAGATTAGGTAGTGATGTTAGGAAATAAGGGATAAATATGTTAATCCCTGATGAAATTAGGATGGGGGAAATATTAAGCGATAAAATAACCAACCCAGTGGTTGTGGGCTACATGAATACTTGCTCATTTAGTTAAGACCCCTCAGCAATACCCAAGGATGAGTTATGCTAAGCAAAAGAGAAGTCACATCAAATTCAGGAAAATGCATATGTTACAATATGCTACCTAGATGAAACCATACGAAGTAGCATGATGAAAGGTTCTTAAACCGTGGGTATTAAAACCCTCAAAATCATGTCATAAACCTAAGGACCATAAGAACATATGAGAAAATCACGTTCCTGATCATTGGGGGTAAGGTGATAAAAATCACCTACTAAAGCTCCAAGGCTAGTATGAAGCGGTGAAGCATGTGGGATGGAAGCAACATGAGTGTATGAACCGAAACTGAATGTCATATGGAGCTGTGGTGGGATATGCGATAGAAGAGTGTTGTGGAAACCAATGTGAAGGAGTAGTGTGATGTGGTGGATAGCATGAATGTGATGGATGAGATGGATGAAGTGAATGCAATGGATGCAATGATGCAGTAGTGTATGGATGTGGTGGAGAATGCGTATGAGTAATAGACTGTGGTGGATGTACCATAGCTTGAGCACCATATGTAGGAGATGACTCATTGATAGTAAAAACTCTCTGATAATGAGGTAGAGGAGAAATGGATTGCTCACGTGATGCTTGATCAGAGAGCCAAAAGAGATGATCCCTTATCCTCTAGCTATTGCAATATATCATGAAGGGAAAGATAGTCATTGTCCCTATGGCCATTTATGTGATGATAATTACAATAAGGTTGGTCACGTTGACGTTGTAATTAGTGTTGTGGATGATGTTGGTTGGAGGGTAGGAAAATTAATTGCTTAGTAAGTAAAACACGCAGCACATCATGTGGTCGAGCATGATGAGAGAAATGTAAAGGCTCCCACGACCTAGGTGGAGTGGTAGGAGAAGTAGCTTGTCATAGAGCTGGAGGAGTATGTTTTTACGGTGGAGTGGGTTGAGCTTGTTTTCTTTGCTTATGAGGCAAAGGTGGAGATTGTTTTGGATACTCAATTGGAGGCACTAACGGAGAACTAGATGAGGCAATAGCTGTAGAGATATGTGGAGGATCTATGATGTGTGATGAGAGAAGATCTTGTTCTTAGTCAATAACTTTATAACATAGAAGAATGAATGACTCACATGTATCATACTATAATATTTTCTTGAGTGGAGGAATTAGGCCACAGTACAGAAAATGAATTGCTTCTCTAAATCAATAGGTTGGAATATTAGTTCTATGTATACAAGCATTGAATCGTAAGATATAATCCTTAATAGGTTCAAAGGAGTCCTAATGTAAAGTAGGTATGTGATCACGAGTGACTCTATGGCCATAGTTGATGATGAAGCGACATAGGAAAGCGTCCTCCATGTCATAGAAAGTACTAATGGACTCAAAGGGAAGATGAGTGTACCAATGTAATGCCTCATCAACAAGACTATATCGAAAGGCCTTAAGTAACAATCTATCATTAGAATGAGAGGCCATAAGCATGCAGTAATGTAGAAGATGAGCATGAGGGTCACCAGTACCATCAAAAGATGTGAAAGTAGGCATGATAAAATCTTGAGGAAATGAAGAGTTATGAATCTTCTTAGGGACAGGGTTACCATGTAATGAATTGTTGTCAATAGAAGCATAATAATCCCTACTTTCTAAAGTGAGAGAATGATCTTGATATTGTAACTGACCTACATGACCATGCATGAGAGAGATGATATCATATGAAGGAATGGTGGAAGATGGACAATAATTTATTGATCAGTTGTAATTTTCCATTAAATGGGTAATCATAGGAATATCAAGAGGTGACAAGGAATATTTTGATGTTTTTAAGGGCACACTAAGAGTAGGTGTCGAGGAAGCTTTAATAGGTGAAATATATGGAATATCCATACCTTTGGTAGGACTTTAGCATCATAAACAATCATTAATACATGAGGTGACCGATGGAGAACCTTTACATCTATAGGAGAGGATGGACTAGTAGATGTAGATGATATAACAATAGGAGAAGAAGAAGCAATAGATGGCGGTGACTCATGCATAGTGGTAGATGCGATCTCAAGAGAAGGTAATGATGGAATAGGGGAGTCACACTTAGTGGTATAGAAATAAGGAGAACCATGAATATCATTGACCTCACATGTAAAGTGTCAGATAGAGACTAAGAAATGAGAATGTTTACTAAGAAGGTTATCAATAGGGGATATCAACATAATGTGAAGGAACATGCAAACTAGTAGGAGATGTATTAGGAGAAGCAATGTCAGAAGTGGTAGAATCATGAGAAGGTAACTATATCAGTGGTCCAGAGTAAAAGAAGAATAATTATGCACATGTGAATGATTTTCAATACCAAGTAAGTAATCAATAATGAGAATCATCTAAAGTTTCCAATGAAATATTCGAAGGAGGATCACAAGTAGTTTTATAACATGGTGTACAAGGAGTAAACAATTATTGGATCCTCAACAATGACTAATGCCTATAGGAGAATTTTCAAAATGAGTAGGCGTATGTTGTTGGCCATCTAAAATTCTGTTGTTTGATATGATCAGGATGTAATAAAAATAGTACAATATATAGTTTGAATCTCAACTTCATTAGTCATCATGAAGGGTTAATAGTATAAAATGAGACATGATAGGGCGAAGAAGATAAACTATGTATTAAAAATAAATTTTCCAATTAGGAGATCCTAGGGTAATCTATTCGCAAATAGATGCATCCCAGTTAATTTAACTAAAATATGAATTATGCGAGACTATATTCAAAGTTAATCTAAATAGATCCCCCCTCCCTTTAAATGATGTATACAAAAAGTTTGCATGGTGCTAAATAATGCATTATGATTTAAGAAAATAGGTTTTAAGCTTCAAAAGGAAACAATGCAAAAATGAGAACAACATAACATACAAAATTGAATATGAATATTCTAAACATTTGTATGAATGTGAAAATTGGAATATTGATAATGTAGGACATTACATTTTTTAATGAATTTTTTTTTACAATTGCAGACATCATACAAGGAATAAAAAGCTAGCAATAGGTAAAGCCCTAGAAATAGACAATATTCAAGTGGGGCATCTAGTAATGGGGCACTCTAGTCCTAGAAAAGCTCAGGAAAATCTGAAAGTGTCAATTTGGTCTTGCAGTGTCTTTATCTTTGAAATCCGCATAGAGTGGACAATATGCTTAAGCTTATGTCACATAAATCTGAAGATGAAGATCTACATGTAAAACCCTTTGATACAAAGAGTCAAATCCTCTTTTAAAAAATCAATGCATATTTGGGATTATGACTAGACCTTAAGTTGTCACAATAGTGGTTACAACCACTACACTACAGGAGACCTAATGTAGATATGTGCTTGTGTGTGCAATTGTTTGCCTAGGGTGCCCTAGTGCCAATGACACAGAAGTAGGGACAAGTAAATAGATGTAAATATACAAATGGTAAATGGAATAAGAATGGGATACAACTCTTTCCCCCTATTTGTGTGATTAGATGTAAATGATTCCCAAATGCTTATAATTTTCCTTAGTAGATAGCTAATTTTGATAGCTAGATAGTTCCGACCCATTACAGCTATATCCATGAGTATGTTATGTTTATATAAGGATCTCTTTTTCAAATTTCAACACTAATAGACCGACATATTGACTAGTACCTAGGGGAATGATATAGGGGAAAAACAAATACCAACCTCCCAGAATAAGTAAATTAGACCCAAGTGTTATGGGGACCAGGTGCCTAAAATTGGAGGGAAATAGGTGGGCATCCCCAGTAAAACCCTATTTTACCCTAGTCAAGACTAAAATGAAAAATGACTAAATAACAACACCTGATACTCCCTGAGAGATGACTAAACTATGTTTGTAACTGATGACTATGAAAGACAAATGATGATGACGACTAACTAACTGATGACAAGGACTAGGGATAGGTCATTAGTGAATACTTTTATTTTACGCTTTGAGATCCATATGATAAAATAACATACTTGGAAGTATAAATGTAATAGTAAGTGCGTGATATGTGACTACAGTGCAATATTAGGATGGGTTGATGAAAAATACATGATGAGACTCCTTATAGTAGTCCTTAGAACTGATTAGAAACTGAACAAGTAAAGGTAGTTTTAAACATTTAGTTAACTTTTAGACAATATTTGATAAGTTTCTCCAACAAATGAGTGGAAATTTTTGGAACCAATGGGCTTCATCTCAATGATGGGTTTCAACTCTTTTTTACCAATCAAATGACTTATGATAGAAAAAAGTAGGGTTAACAATCAAGGATGTTTTCCATATCCATGAGGATTAAAAATATCTGTTAAAATTTAAAAGCAAATGTATAGGACCAGATGTGAAACACATCATTTCTGATAGCACCAAGAGGTAATAAAATCTACTTTTTCATATTATTTTTGTTCTATATGCCCATGTATATATTTGGCATGATGCCTCTACCATTACAGTTGTAGGAAAAAACTAATTACACTCTTGTACTATTCCTTGATAGGTTACGTGAACAATTATAATATCTATTCTAGTCATGGGAGTAAACATAGGGCTCATCTTGAGAACGTGTCTTGATTTAACAAGTAATTTTTTCCACATAGTACGAAATTTTTTTCCATTCTTGTATATGATAAATACGATTTAAATGATACAAATATACGCGTGGAGTGCTAGTGCATTTTGTATAAGACCTCATCAAACAACAATTCACTGGCATTGAGATGTGACAAGTTGAGGTGGGGGGACTACATTATAGAATGTAAATTATGATTTATGAATGATAGTTGGCTCTAATGTTGGATGTATTGACATCTAACAGAAGGTGGAATGCAACCACAAATAAAAATTTTGTCTCAGTTGATAAATTATCCTATAATAATTACAAAGCATTGTGGGATTCTTACTTGAAATTTTCAAGCCGGTTACACATAAGGACGATATGTAAACAAGTTTCTATTTAAGAAATACCATAGAATGTAAACTTGTAGTGAAGTAGTCTTGAGATTGGAAAAGGAACAAATCTTTGACTATAAATGTTTGAAATCCCTCAAGGGACTACATGGTAGTTTCTAATAACAAAGTTGATTTTGTTAAAGTCAGCATCCATGAAAGAGATGTGGAGAAAGGGGCTTAAATTGATGTCAACCCTTTCAGCCAAAAACTTTGACATCAATTATGGTTGATGATGGAAGATGCCCTTAGGGAGGATAAAACAGTTACAATTAGGATATTAGGGTTAGAAAATGGGTTAGAAAATGTTGCTAGGTGGATATGTAGGCTTAGTGGTGAATAAATAAGATGGGATAGGAGGTAGACGTATTAGGACCATATTACAGATGACCCAACGAATTTTTTGATACATGATAGGAGAAGAGGTGATCCTATCAATTGAGGATATTTAAGAATGTGTACATTTAAGAAAAAGAATCATCCACCTTTATTTGTGATATCAATTTTTTAAAGGACAAGTTCCTCATTGTACAAAAACGATGGATTGATATTGAGCAGATAAAATATGAAACTAAGGAGAAGGCACACAGAAGATTTGTGCATAGGTAGCAAGGCACATTGAAGGTGCGAAAGGTTAGGGAAAGAAACGATGTGCAAATATAGAATGATTTGGGACTTAACCATTTTCATGGTTAAAAGCTATTTTTGGAGATAAGCTTTATACGGAACACACAATAAGATGGAGACTTGTGTGAAATGCAATGCTATTTTGGGATAAGCATCTACTAAGTGTCATGCATGATTTAAAGTTAATAATAGGATTCCCTACTGCCAGTTAATGTAAGAGTCTATTATCACGCACTTTCATGTGTGCCTATTATTGTAAAGCGCATGGCTATTTTCAGCATGTGACCTATCTTTAAAGTTACATAAGCAGTGAAGGGAAAGTCCCCTACCCTTATAAATAAGTAGTACTGTGAAGTATAGAAACACAATAGGTATTGTATGAGTTTAAAATTATGTTGAACTAATCATGCATGCATACTATAGTAATGCATATTACTTATTGTAAGAAGATTTTGTATTTATTGTGTTTTAATATAATGGAGTGTATTGGTGAATAATATGGCTATTAAAATGACCATAACTAGCTTTTGTATGGTTGAATTCATTATGGCTATTACTTAAATTCTGTTGATTCATTTTAGATCTAAATCTAAATATGCATGTGGAATATTTATGTTGTTTATGGATCTGAATACATTATCTCTTCATCATGCTAACATCCTGAATAAGTCAACCCTAAAGAGGGGCTTAGTACCTTTGTGCACTTTGGGTGAGCACTCAGCTCAAGCTGGGTGATGTGCCAGTGCACCTGGGTTGTTCATGGTAAATTCTAGGCTACATCATTATTTCCATTTCCGGGACCTCTTTTTCAATTGTTTTCAAGATGCTTCATGATGAAAACGTATCGGTTAACCCTAGCAAGTGTTGAGGAGTGGATAAAAGCATCTGGAAAGCCAAGAGTACGCATGAGAGATTCAACCCACTGGATCTGAGTTTGACAAATGTGCGTGGGTGGAAAAGAATAGGTATGCAAATGTCTTATATGAAAGCTTCGAATTGCTAGTTTTTCCAATTTAGAACTGTATGAGTGGCTAGTTGCTTATCCATCTAAGATGAATTAGAGGTATCACACACTGAGATCTGGAAACTACGGAAGAATTTCAAGCCCTTATGAATGTTGATTTGATATGGAACGTGTTATTTGTGGATACATTGGTTAGTGATGGTGCATCTACCAATGAATATATTCAATGGAGTACTCAATTTCCACTTATTCTTGCCACGTGAGGTAGTTGAGTTCCAATTTTTACGATTATCAACCATAGGGAGATTACTTGCAGCGGGGAATTCCACTTGCAAGAAATCCAAGATGTTGATGAATAAACCTGGAACTTGGAAGACAAAAAATGGCTAGCTAAACCCCACCATGCATGGCGAGTGATGAGGAGTGAGGTTTAGCAGAAAGATGGTGGACCTACAACTACAAGGAAAGACTCAAAGACTTCAGGAGGCTTAAGTATAATGATGCACAGAGAGGGAGACCACCCATTAGAGTAAGCCAACATGCAACATTACCCAGACCGAGATGACGATTGGTTCAGGATAAAAAAGATGAAAAGTGCAAGATTTGGAGCTCACACGAAAAGGCATGGAGAAAGATGCATGAAAATCCCCCATCTGGGAAAGCATGATAGGGAACAACCTTGATCCTCACATAAGCTCTCACTTCTTGTAGAGTCATGACCTGGGACAGGCCACATATGGAATCTACCTGCGAAATAGCCCTGATGGGCAACTATAGTTTTTTCAGTACCTAGTAGATCTCAATAGTGAGCAGTAGCTAAGTTGGGCAAGTAGGGAATACAGGTATTAATTCACATTGTAAAGTACATCTATTAGGGAAAATGTCATTAATTCTATTTGTAGGAATAAAAACAAATTTTTCAAGCGCATCATCTGCAATAATTCTAGCACGGATTTTTGATTTCTAGACTTCAGAGGAGTAGTACCACCACACATTAACTATCTTGAGTTAACTAAATTGTTTCTGCAAATACTACTGTCTAAACATGTAAGTACCAGATATAGTTTTTTCACTTTGGCTAGATGGATGGAAAATCCCTGGGTATCAAAAGCTCTATTTCTGGTTATATTTTGTGGTTCTAGATAGAGGCCTCAGAGGCATGGGAAGAAATCAGGTCAGCAAGCTTTTGCACCTGCCCCAACTTCCTCGGTTAGTAAAGAAGATGTCTCTGACAGGTTGTGTTGGTCTGAAAATCTGTCGGGTGGACAGATCTATGGATAGCCAGCCAACAGTGTGCAGGGCATAGCCCCTCTTTGAGACAGCAAAGCGAAACTGGTTTATTGCTATTCTACCAGCATGAATCTGTGCAAGTCTTACAGTATTCTGCCTTTAGGGGGGTTTGGGATCTCATCCCAGTAGAGTTAGTTCCGATGAAAAACAGAAAGGAATGAAGGGGAAGGAATAGAAGAAAGATGGATCTGAAGGGAGAAAAGAAATGAATTCCAAAGTAGAAAGGTCAGAGGGTTTATGTTTTGGGCCGGTAGTAAATAGAGCCAAACTTACTCACATAAACAAACAAAGCAATACTGATAAACAAATGACAAAAGTATATGTGAATCCAATAGAATAAGCACAAATCTAACTTAAGAAAGATCTAATGCACATAACACAGGTGAATTCAACACAAAGTCTCAATTTTTTGTATTAATAATTCTTCTGTTACAAGAAAGCTCAAAGTCTTTCTCTCCTCACTTCTATTTTTCATACAAATTTGCTCCACCCTTGAATACTACAAGTATCCAAGTATTTATAAAAGGAGAAGGAGAAAGAAGACAAAAAGGAGCCAACAACTTATTTATAAAATATCTACAAAATATCTAAAAGTCAAATGTTGACTTTGGGGCAATTTTGTGGATGACAACATCCCATGGTGCAACATGGATGATGTCATCATTTGTGCCAACATACTTTTAAATATTTTTACAAAAATGGGATTAATCCCAGGAGGAAGGAGCCTATTCATCGTCATCCCTTCGCTTGAAAGGGAGTGTCTAGATTCTGCTCAGGGGAGGTAATATGAAATTGAGCTCGATACTCCATGAATTTGCTTACCATCACTTGAAGTTGATCCTGAGCAGGACCCTTGGTGTGATCTCTGATGACTTCGCAAGTCTCCCGTTCATCTCTGAGTCTTTCAGGGAGTTTGAAATATTCATTGCCTGCCTCCATCAGGTATCCAACAAAGTCACAGCAAGGCCAGAAGGTTGTTGATAGATTCTATATCAAAAGTGGCCTCTGACGCTAAACCTTGCGACACGATTTCCTTGAAAATTCAAATAGTATCATCTGCCTTCCTCAAGGTGTACGATGCACCGAGTAACCCTGGAGACATTCTTAAGACAATCTGCTCCATTTGATGCATTGCATCCAGGGCTTCCTCCTTGATTTTGTCTATCTTTTCTAAGACAAACTCCATCTGGTCAACCCGATAGTCTAAAGCAGCAAGGACTTTGTTGGGTGCATCACGGGTGATCAAAAAATGTTGAATTTCACCAAGTCATCAATTGGGTAGTCGAGCATCTTCTGGAATGTCTCGTGTTGCAACCTGGCATGGTCCAACTCTTCGGGAGATAGGTCCTGCTATTTCCTGGAGTTCCTTGTTAGCTTGATCTATATTTTGATAAAGCTCTGTGAACTTTGTAATTACTTCCTCACTATCTTTGAGGATCTTCTCTCTCCAGGTGGACACTGCCATACCTTGCTCACCAATCTTGGCGTACTCATTTATCTTCTCCTGACTAAGAACTTCAGGAGGGTCGGTGACAGTCATAGGAGGGGCATTGCCCATCTTTTGCAGGGCTTGGAGAAGATGTTTGTTTTGCTCTTTTAATATCCTCTTCTCTTCCTTTGCTTCTTGAAGCTTTTTGCAAAGGGCATCCACTGCGGATAAGGCCTCTCCTTGCAGGCTCTCTGATGATGTTCCCATCATGACCTGAGTCACTATAAAATTTGTAGGAGACAGATCTTCTTTCTTCTTTGTGAGATCAGGGTATGCGATCTCCATAACCCTTTCACCTGAAGCACTTTGAGAGAAGTGGGTTATAGCTTTTTGCTTCTTAGGCCCTTTGGCTGGAATAATAGCGAAGTCCACGGGTGCATTAGGGACTTTCCTCTTGTCTTGGCTTAGGTGTTTTGAGATCCATTCTGGACTTAAGGGAGTGGGACCAGGGGACGAGGAGGGAACAGGGGTGGAAGAAGGAGCAACTGTAGTGGACACGGGGAAATGTGTCGAGACACTACCGGTGGTGGCATTGAGAGAGGAGGCCGACACTCCAGTGCTCACAGGGGGTAGGTAGTGACTACACGGAGAGGAAACCGTGGGGGTGGAAGGGATCTGGGAGATGAGGGAAGAAATGCTGGGGGACAGATCCGCGAGGGAAGAGAAGATGGAGGAAGAGGAAGGGGGAACGGTAGAAGATGGGGGAGAAGACACAACCAAAGGAGTGGTTGGTTGAGAAACATGAGGAGGGGAAGGAGGAGCGGGATATGGGACGGTGGGGACCTCACCAGTTGTAGTAGTGGCAACATCCTGAGTGGATGTTCCCATTGAGAGCACTTACCGCTTCTTCTTTTCCTAGGGATACCAAGTTTACTAACTTGCTCTTCTGCGGCAAGAAGGAGGGACTTTCAGGAATTTCTTCACTTGAGCAGTGCTTGTCTCTCCCTCTTTATCTTTTCCTTTGCCTTTAGGTAAGTGTTTTGGCTTGGTGGGTGCATTACCCAAGGGAGATGTGGTAAAATCTACCCCAAGGTAGATGAGACCATTTTTCTTGCACCAATGCTCTGTGCGTTACAGAGTGCCTTTGACCCTTTCTTCAATGGTCTGAGGTGCCTTTGTTCTATCAATCTTGGTAAACGGCCAATTCTCCCCATCCATGTCTAGATAAACCTGATCAACTTCTTGATCAGTTGCTTGGAAACCCTTTGGGATGATGGCCACACCATATTGAATAATCTCTACTAGGGCTAGGCGGGAGTGATCCTTCCTTCTGAGTTCAACTTTCATGATATAGATCGATGTAGATATCCTCGATCTGAGGAACGTGGATTGGATCGAGCTTTTGCCCTTGGAAGGCAATCACGAGGATCAAAGGTTGGCCTTCGCCCAGGAAATTATGCTTCAAATTGAGCAATTCAAGCTCTGCAAACATCTCTCGGGCTTTACTTTGTGAAGTGCATGTGTACCTGCCCACTGTGAGGGGGAATGGAGTTCCACCCTTCTTCCTCTTCAAACACTTCTCATGGTATGTGATGAGCTGCCTAGACAGCTCCAATAGGATCAACTTGGGTCCCGCATATCTCGGAAATTTGGTGGGTTCTCCCAAGAAGTTAGCAGCTCTGAGATAGGTGAAAGGTGGGGAATTGCGTAAATAACTGCTCCCCACTTCTCTGTGGTGGTGACCATGCTTTTGGTTTCCGACCATGAGTCATGTTGGGCCTCAAGAGGTAGACGATGCCATAGAAGAAGGCATCGTTGATCTTTGCTAAACTATGGTTATGCTGTTCTCCAGCCTCAACTCTGGATAGTACTCATATATTTTGACCTAGGGCCATACCCCACATTGATTCAATGGCCCTAGGTAGTCCCTCTCTGAGGCAGCAGCATATACTACATAGGAGTTCATATAGAACCTCCCAGTTTTTGAAAGCTATTGAAGCTTCTCAGAGATTGTGCTGCTGATAATCTCTGACCATTCAAAATGTTGATCAAGGACATTTTTACTCATTGTTTCTAAATATCTGAGCATCAACTTGTGAAAGTAATGGGCATCGAGAAGCCCAAACACCCTTCTTAGGAAGGTGATGGTGTCACTCATTTCCTCTGAAAAGTCACTATGATGAATAACTTATGGCCACCTACTTACCCACCTTCTTATTTTTCAAGTATACCTCATTCATCAGCTACATGCATTTGTCTTCATTTTCGTTCCATGTCTTCGTGCAGTCTTCTTGGCTTACTGCTACAAAATTCTGGTGGTGAGGGATACCCAACATGATCTCAAAATGTCAAGCAGTGAGGTTGATTATTACCTCGCCCTTCTCGTTTTCGACACATCTTGTGTCCTTATTGTAACAACAGGCCCACCAACATCATGAAATTCATTGTTGATTGCACTCACGGGAATCCCTGCAGCAAAGTGCAGACCACTGCCCACCAATTTATCCATCTATGGACTACCTATGACCTTCTTGGTTTTGGCCCAGATCTCCTCCATGTCAATATGCCCGAGTTCTAAATCTATGATATCCAGATCACACTCTGCAAGGGATTCAACCATCCTGACCCTTTGGTATTTATATTTCATTTCTTCTTTTGTTAGCCTGGATTTACCCTTGGACTTAGTTGGCTTCTTACTCGATGAAGACATGTGTGGATCTGAGTTTAGCTGTTGATCTACAAGAAGAATCAGGGAAGTCCATCGCAAAAGAGCCATGTTAGCTATTAAGTCTGTCCATCAAAGCTTACAGAATGAAAAGTTATCAATTTACAAGGTCTCAGGTGCACAGGCGCAGTGCTACTGCAACACTGCAAGATATCAGAGTTAATAGAATGGCAAACTGAATCGGAAAGTGTTACATGGGAGACAAATTAGTGCCAAAATGGGCGCAGGGCGTAAGGAAATTTTGCATATGACATTCAAATGTTGGTGTATAATGCGGGGATGCGCCTGCGCCGTTATGATAGTGTTTATAACTTGGCGCATGATTTATGTTGGTGTTGCATAGGTCTCAGGGTGCGCCTATGGCGCAAGTATGTTGTATATGTAACATGCCAAATATTATGGTGCGCCAAAGGTGCACAGGATTTATTACGATGTAGCACTAACTTTAGGCGCGCACAAGAATTTAGCTTTGGCGCGGCGCAGGGAAGGGCTTGCATAACATGCATTGTTGTTGTTAATGTATGTGAGGATGTGCCTGCACTTGCCATTTAGGAATTCACTGTGGTCTACTTATAAGCATGTGGGAAAGTCTCATGTGTTGCACTCAATTGGGGATGGTGCGCCATGTGGCGCGACTGTGCTTCCTGCTGTAACAGGGGTGAAGCAATTGCGCCAAAGGGTAAAAAACGTGGGCTGATTGGAAACGACTTTTTCAAGTTTTCTACTCTCTTTGCTTTATGGGATTTGTGATCTTTTAAGCTTCCAATTTCCATTTCGATAGCAAGTGGTGAATAGGGGCAGAAACAAAGACGGTTTTGTTTTTTTTTTTTAAGGTAGAGCCCTCTTGGCTAGCAGATCTGGAAAGAAGGAGAGTAAAGACGCTTTGAAGGTGCATTTGCAATATGTACTGGCAGTGAACATTCAAAAAAGGTTCATTGGTATTACAAATAACACTAACCTCCTAAACCATACATAAATAATCAAAACAAATCTGCAATAGGAGGAGTAAGAACCACCTACCTAAGAAAATATAGAGATGTGAGGAGACAAAACGGGGTCCACGATATGTGATACATTAGTAACGTGATGGGGCATGACAGGAATATGGTGACAAGTAAAAAGGAATAACCTTTATCATGTGTTTTTTGATTGGTGAAAGTGACAGGGCGGATGCACCTATATATAGGAAAAGGTGCAATAAATGCGCCACCAATTTTTTCTAAGGTGCACCTAAATAGATTTCGACATGAAAAGATTCGCACCCTAGGCGTAGTTTTGAGAGTGTCAACATTGATTTTCCAGCACCCACTTCGCACTTTAGAGAGGCACACCATTTGTTGTGTTGACAAGTTTGCGCATACGCCAAGGCACAGCTTAGAGAGGCACACCATCTGGAGTGTTGACACTCCCTAGGATGCGCCAAAGGAAAGGATGGGCGCAGTTTTCATTGATGTAACGTGAATAAAAAACTACGCCCAACCAAAAAAGGTAAAAAAAAATGACCAAGTTCTAAAAACTAGATTTTCCAAAAAGGGATTTTATGCCATTCTGAACGCTAAGAGACCTCAACAGGGAACCAAAACAGAAATTTTGGTATGGTTACTATACGTCGGAAAAGCAACAGGCGAGCGTGAGAATCAACAAGTGACTCTTCCACGTACCCGACCTCCCGAGGTCATGCCGAGACAGCCGGTGGGGGTAGAATATGCAGACAAACTAGTTGGGGAGTCTAATGTCTTCGACACGCACTAATGGTATTTGCGAATCTAAGGCAAAGAAGGCCCTTCTAACTTGGACTGGTGGTGTGATAGATCGATCAGCGAGGATGACTGCTCGAAGGCTCCAATCAATATCGAGCTCTGGCGTGATTCGATCTATGGGTTGTGGGATGCGTGGAAAATGACTCGGGATGGTTTCGTGTATTTCTCCTGATAGGGTCATATGGTGAATATAGTCAACTCTATGGACGATTCTCTGGCCTAGTCCAAAATTCTCTAGCTTCGTTAGCTGTTGTGTCTAGTAGGGATAACTGTTGAATGATGATAGGTGGTGGAATCGGAGTAGACTAAAATACTAACTTACGTAGGCCAGTGTCTATGTCTAATTCTCTTATGGATTCGTTAGGCTGTGGGATTTGTGGATCACAACCGTAGACTCTTGGTTGTTGCGGTCCTGTTATGGTCATACGTGAGATCAAGTTCTAATCCCTAGTATCTAGTAATCATATGCTTTCTTGGCCTCTACGTTTAGAACCAGCAATTGTGCGATTTTCTCAGAATACCTTACAGGTGTTCTAGCAACTTGAATTCTTAAGTTGGTATCTATATCTATGAGGGTATCTCCAGCGTCTAGCTATGGAACTAAAGGATCGCACCCGAATATTTGTTCTCTTTCGAGCCCTTCTACAGTCATGTGGGTATTTTCTAGGGTAATCTGTAGTTTGGCTGATTTGACCAAAACAGATGTGCTTGGTCGTCTTCGATGTTTAACCCTCTCAACTGTGCCATGATCTGTTGGAAGTCTGTTGTTGTTTGGAAGACTTGTATCCTAAGGTTTTGGTCAATGTTAGTTATTGCTACTACAGTATTGGGTTGGGGCACAATTGGCTCGAAAATGTATTCCCTGGGCTCCCTAGGTCCCGTAATTGTCATGCAAAAGCAGTAACGAAACAAACTAAAATAAAGTAAAATCTAAGTACACTTCTAGCATATATAATTTCTTTTTGTATTTTCTGGCAATTTATAAGAAATAAGTAGCTAAAAAAAATATTTAGAATTGACAACTAAACTAACAACGTAAAACAAACAAAAAATAGCCGAGTGTAGCTATTTGTCTGTGCGATTTCGTATATCTATTCTAAACAACGAAATAACTAATCTATCTGCAAGATTCTCGATCCTACCTCAGAAGTGAGGAATGAATCATAGTTTCTCAGAAACTATCAATCCCCACAACCTCCCTGGCAATATCGAGAATAGAAATAACTGAAATAAAATGATTAACTACGTTATTTGATAAATTCTAACTAAAACTTTGAAAGATAGAACCTGGATTTCACAGAACAGTGGCGAATCCGACGGTGTGTGTGTTCTTGTCCCCTCAGTATGGTCTCTTCGTTCTTTGTGCTCACTTGAATCCAGAAAAGCGTGGAATGCTTGCATCAACAGGAATAGATATTTGGATCAATGGACAGCGTTCAGAATGCAGACAGAATAGAATGCGGATAGGAGAGGGATAGCGCAAGAGTACAGAGCTTGGCCTATGCAATTCCTAGCGGGGGTCTACTGTGAATCATGCAACAAAAGGCGTCCAGAACCTGAAACTAGTCTGTATGAAGAGAGAAAAAACCTGCAACTTTAATGGCTGCCTAGACTATTCTACTACTCCCACAACAATAATACTGTTTGCACAAGTTGGATCTGTGGCTTACCAACAGCGATTTTTACCCCTTACGGGTCACGCAAGTGTTCATATAAGAATCTTATCTCAATATTTGTTACAAATCTTCATTGAATCCCACAACTTAGACTAGGTGATGTCAGACCACACCACCAACCATTTTTGTGATACTTTGGCCAAAGGTTTTAAACATTTTACCATGTTTACATTCCAAGACAACATAATATCGAAGGAATATGTCTTTCACACCACCCAATCGATCTGGTTTTCTAGATTGGTCGTTGTACGTCAGAAAAGTGACAGCTTCTTGAAATCAACAATACTCTTCTGCGTCCGACCTCCCCCGAGGTCGTCGCCGAGACAACCGTGTGAGTAGAAGGTGGCAGGCAAACTATTAGGGTAGTTCAATGTTCTTCGACACGACGAATGATCTTTGGCGAATCTAAAGGCAAAGAAGGCCCTTCTAACTTGGACTGGTGTGATAGATACGATCAGCGAGGATGAACTGCTCGAGGCTTCCAATCCTATCGAGCTCTGGCATGATTCGATCTATGGGTTGTGGGATGCGTGGAAAATAACCCCTGGATGGTTCATGTATTTCTTCCTGATAGGTCATATGGTGAATATATCAACTCTATGGATGAGTCTCTGGCCTAGTCCAAAATTCTCTAATCTTTTTTAGCTGTTGTTGGTCTCTTAGGGATAACTGTGAATGATTATAGGTTTGGATAGGAGTAGACTGAAATACTAATTCCGTAGGCCAATGTCTTGTCTAATTCCTTATGGATATTCGTTAGGCTGTGGGATCTTTGGATCAAAACCATATAGACTCTTTGGTTTTGTTTCGGTCCTGTTATGGTCATACGGAGATCAAGTTCTGATCCCTAGTATCCGTACGTCGTAAATTTTCAAGCTTTCTATGTTTAAACCAACAGTTTGTGCGATTTCTCCAATACCTTTACAGCCATTCTCGCAACTTTGGAATTCTTAAGCTGGTATCTATGTCCCTCTAGGTGTGTCTCCCGCGTCTCTGGCTATGGGAACTAAAGTATCACACCCAAATGTTGGTTCCTCTTTCGAGCCTTTCTAACAGTCATGTGGGTATTTCTAGGTAATCTGTAGTTTGGCTTATTTTACCAAACAGATGTTCTTGGTCGTCTTCGATGTTGAAAACCCCTTCAACTGTATCCTGATCTGTTAAAATCTGTCGTTTTTTGGAAGACTTGTATCCTAAGGTTTTTGGTCAATGGTCAGTTTTATATTGCCACTAACGTATTGGCTGCGGGCACAATTGGCTCGAAAATGTATTCCCGGGGCTATTGCCCGAGGTCCCCGGTATTGTCATTGCAAAAAGCAGTAATGAAACGAACTATATAAAGTCAAATTCTAAGTGCACTCTCTCCTATATAATTCCTTTTTGTATTTTCTGGCAATTTATACGAAAAGCAGCTATTTAGAAATATAATTGACCAACTAAATCACAAACATAAAAACAAACAAATATCCGAGTGTAAAGCTATTTGTGTTTGTGTGATTTCGTAATCTATTCTAAACACGAAATACTATCTATCTGCAGATTCTCGATCCTACCCTCAATCTAGATGAACATAGTTTCTCCGAACTATCAATTCCCCACACAACCTCCCTGGCAATATCGAGAATAGAAAGTAACGGCAATAAGTATTAACGCCTTTAATTTGCTAAGTCTAACTCCAACTTTGAAAGATGAACCTAATTTCACGAACAGTGGCGAATCCGATGGTGTGTGTGTTCTTGTCCCCTCAGTATGATCTCTTGTTCTTTGTGCTCACGTGAATCCAGAAAGCGTGGAATGCTTGCCTCAACAGGGAATAGATATTTGGATCATGGACAGCCTTCAAAATGCAGACAGAATAGAATGCGGATAGGAGATGGATAGCGCAGCGTACACAGAGCTTGGCCTAATATGCAATTCCTAGCGGGGTCTACTGAAAATCATGCAACAAAGCGTCCAGAACCTGAAACTCTAGTCTGTATAAGATAAAAAACTGCAACTTAATGGCCTGCCTATACTATTCTAACTTCCAAAACCAATAATACTGTTTGCACAAGTTGGGATCTGTGTCGTACCAACAGTAACCCAAAGTCTCAAACAAACCTGTGCAACAAACTATGCTACCAATCCAAGCAAACTAAAAAGACCATCCAACTGAAAACATAAAGTGGGAGTGAAATGTGGCCCCAATATGTTTGCACCTTGCAACAGTTGGAATATGTGGCTTTACCAGCCTGTCAAAAACACAATACTACCAAGCACCTCAATGAGAAAACTCAGAATTCTACGCGAAGGAAACCTCAATCTAAATGTAACAAGAAATCAAGGCAAACTTGGATCCAAATTCGAGGCATTTGCATGTGCACAAACCTTCATATAGGAATCCAAACATCCAAACATCAATCCAAACTGAACTCCTACAGTAAACACAAGAAAAACAACTATCCAGGGGACCAAAAATAATGCATGCTCAAGTCGTACAAGAAAGCTGGTGATCGTGAATATTTCACTGGGTTGGTCAACAGAGCCGTTCTGGAAAACGTGCACAAGGGACCGCCCGCCTTGCTCAGGGCGGCGTTACAAGACTCACCCCTGCCCTTTTCCGACAGGGCGGCGGTTTTCGTCACTGACGACCACAAATCCAGGAAAAGAGGGGAAAAACAGGGAAATACAAGCACCCGGGCTAGCGGGTATGCCGGGATGTTAACGCATATCTGTAAAGCTTCTCTGGATCCCGAACCACCTTGCGAAGAACTGTATCAATCATTGGGGCACTTATTACACCGTTCCGCAGTACAGGTACCTTACAATTGGTACTTACATATTGCCCCCTCAAAGAAGTGTTTTAGCCATGAAGAGCATAAAACGTGGTCCCGAGTATGGCAGTCCGAAATGGGAAGTTAGAAGTTATACCTTACCGTCCGTTGCCTAAATGAGCCATCCAAATTCCCGCCACCTGCAAAATGAAAGAGAACTCAAGTGCAATATATCAATAATTTTGAACATTAAACCTCCTCAATAGGGGAAGAAGGACGGACCATTAGTGCGAGGAAGAACTTACCCTCCGTCAGCGCTGAACCGCGAACAAGCCATTTTAAACGACAGAATGATTATAGATGAAAGTGGGCCCATTTTCCAAGACGATTCTTTGCACGGAGTCATTTGATAGATTTTTGAGCGTTTTTTTGCCGTGGTTGCCACGTAACGTTTCTCCCGCAGTAGTCGTCAAACGTTCCACGCGAGATGGTGATCACTACCTCCACTTGCGGAACGCACCCCCCGCGATATCACAGTTTGGGTTTTTTCTCAATTTTTTCTTTTCCATCTTCAATTTTAAAATGCTAAATTTGTTGTAATGGGGGGGTTCATTTTTTGAAATGTTAGGGTTTTACAAGGTCCCGTCTCTTGGGGGGTGGCGCCTACTGGGTAGCTTTGTTTTTAGCTAAAAAAAACGGTCGTTTTATTGCGTTTTTTGACGGACTTGTTAGTGTTAAAACAAAAAACCCGCCGCGTGTTTTTCGGACCGTGACCGCCGCCCCCTGGCCAAGGGGCGCGGTTACTGACCGCCACCCTGATCAGGGCGCGTTATGAGACCGCTTGCCATTTAAGACAGCGTTACAAAAACCTCCCCCCTGCTCAGGCGCGGCGGTTTTTGCATCAAATGCCAAAGAGCTTTGGTTTTGGAGACTTATTTTTTCTTTGTCATTGGGTGGGTATGTTTTTATGATCCTCCCCGAACATGTCGTTTCTATACTCTAACTTATTCTGTTTTGTGTGTTTTTGGGTTACGCAGGTGAAGGAGGAGTATATTAGATGGAGCCAGTAGAAGAGGTGTGACTGTCTTTCCCGAGTGTATTGATGCCCTTTCAGCAGATGAGGGGGGGAGGACCATTGCGAGGCCGGTATATTGGCGATATCGCGTGTGCCAATCACGTTGCAACCAACAACCGTCTAGTTCACACCATACTTGTGACGTATTCTCCATACTGGATGCAGATCGAACACTTTCGATTGCCCAGGGTCCGTGTGAGTGGAACATTCTATTAGAGGACGGCTACCCATTTCATGGGGGTCCCGATCATAGGGAGGGAGAACTCACACTAGAGCAGCAGGCTCCGTGCACAGATTGCATATGGGCGACCTAGAATGGGAGATGCAGCATTTGCCACGGGCCAAAGAAGTAGTGGAAGTTGATCCATTCCTTTCTTTGCCCATCCCCGTATTATTCGACATGCCATCAGGGGATCTTGCCCTCGAGAACTGATCTTGGACAAGGAAGGTGCACTTTGTTATACTGTTGGTGCCCCCAATCATTGTCCCAGATAGATTGGCATGCGGATAATACGCCCTGGGTTGGCAGCGCTTGTTGACCACCTATCACAACTTATACAGGGTGTCCGTTTACAGGGAAGTATTTGAGTCCCCTACTCTAGTTATGAGCTTGGGTGTATGAGCGCTTCTTCCCTATGGCAGAGGCGGGGGAGGGGGGTCCATCCTTTGGCTTGAGGGCAAGCCAGTGGGCAGATCTGTCGTTGCTTAGAGCACCTCGACCAGCTAGTAGCTTCCCTCCCTACAAGCAATATGGAGGCCATACCGTACCAGCGCATGGCCGCCTTTGGGGAATGCGCTCTTAACCATTGATCTTCTTACTTCACCACAGGGTAGCTTATTGAACATGTGGGACGGGTGGAGGTAACATCCTTTTGGCCAGGGTTTCCTACCAGCAGTTCGCCTCCCATATGGGGGTATCTTCCTCCAGTCACCCGGTTTATAGATCAGTTTCGGGGGCTGAGGGGCTAGAGGCCATGGTTTTGGACAGTGGTTACCCCGGGCATTCCGATGCAGCCAGGGTGGATATTCGGCCAGAGGGAGAGCTGGTGCGCCCTCGCCCTTTTACTTCCGATTTACCGCGGTCTTAGCTCATAGTAGCGACTGACCCTATAGATATTGACCCGATTCTGGAGAGTCCACAGAGGGGTCGGAGAGTGACGGATGAGAGTGCTCCTGATTGTCATGACACTCCATGATATCAGTGTAGGCGTAGAGTGCGGAGCAGAGCGCAAGAGATAGGACTCGGTTTCTGAGGAGCCACTCTCCCTTGTGCCATGGTGGAGATGATGATTCCTTTGCGGGGTTCATGTTTGCCACTACTACCGGAGCTCTCCTCAGTCGGCAGCGGCATCTGCAACAGGGTCCCTTGCCCTGGGACCCTCTGGGTAGGCTCGGTGATCCGATAATTAGCTTCTCCTCCATTGTCGGTAATTTGATTAGGACTTGTTTTAACTGCTTATCTTCTCCTTGAATAAAAAAATCTGGTATCCTGTATATTTTAGCCTCTGCCTAGTGTTTTTAATTCATCTTTCCTCTTTGTTTTTGCAGAGACCGTTGCGAGTGGCGGGATCTAATCCGTAGGGTATGTACCGTATCCTCTGATGATCCCTAGGATACGACCCGTGCAACTATCCGTAGATGCCGGGGAGCCCCTCAGCACTGGCATGGCATACTACGTCTCCCCCTTTGGGCAATGTGGCCAAGATGGTGTCGACTCTCCGCACAGAGTTGGCAGCTAATAGGACAGCCCGAGCGCCTTAGGAGGAGCCATTCTCATGGCAGACCACCACGACTGCTCCTCGTGACCCTGACCCCTCGTCCATATCAGAGCGCCAGCGTAGCCGAGTACCTAGCGAGGGTGCGCACTTCAGCAGGATCGCGTAGGGGTTGAGAGGCCACTTTGCCCCTATGCCTCTTTTGTATAATAGATTCTCTTGTGTATACGGGCTCGTTGAGCGTTTTTGGACCATGCATTGCAATGATGGCATTGTATACAAATATTATTATTTATATATATTCGCCAATTTTGGTCAAAAACTTGTCACTTGGGTTCTTCCCTTTCTGTTTCTCTAGTTTTTTTTTTTGGTATACTACGTGTATGTTCATATGCCTTTCTAGATGTATGCAATGGAAAACAATGTGCAAATGTTGCTTTCTTTTGTTGTTTCCATGATGCTGATACTGAATTGTAGATATATTTTGAATCTTGAAGTCTTAGTTTCTTCCCTGTGAGCAATTTGGATACCTCATGATTTGTTTTGGCAAAGTGATGAAAATAATCATATGATGAACAGATTACTTGCCCCACTCCTAAGCTCCAAACCTCCACGCAACTATTAGATTCGAGGGCTATCACCAAGAGCCAAGAAGGCGCCAGTTTGGAATATGGTGAAGTGAATATGATGAAAGAACAGACGACGCTTTGGTGGAACCAAATGAAAACTACAAGCTTATTCCTACCTGCATTACGTCAAGATTTTTGGATGCACTTGCTTTGCGTTTTAATTCAGTTGACCCGTAATGGCACATAGTAGACAATCTGTGTTTTTAGGATTTTTTAAACCTCTCATTGATTTTTTGGACATCTGATTCCTCTCGTTTTAGACCTCAAAGTTTGAATTGATTGTTTATTACTCTTTTTCTTTACTTTGTTTAGAGGACCCCTACACTTTGCCCCCAGGCTACCTTGTAAGAACAGGGTTTATCCTGGCCAGGCATAGTCGAGTAAGGGCATTTCCCCCATCCTTTCCCAACCTTCCCAACCCTACTCACTAGTAAGAACGCAAGCTCATCAACCGAAGGTTGGTGGGCAAGGAAATGTGTAAATACATTTCTGTTTATCACTTCTTGACTTGTCTATTTGAGTAAATGCAGTATATCTTTTTTTTTCCAAAGAGGATGTGTATATGGGGATAGCATGCGACACCATGAAGCTTCTAGAACAGACCATAGGAAGCACCTATCCTAAGAAGAAATCAAAGCGAGTGAACTTGCAGATCTTGGTAGGGTTACTTTTAGGACTTCGTCACGATGTCTGTGTTTGTTTGATAAAACGATTCTGAGTTGATTGATGATATCGCGAAGACTAGACGTAGATTAAAGACTTTATTCCAGAAACATCACGAGTTTGAATAAATTTCTTTGAGAATAGATTCCCGATCACAAATTTTGTGTAAGAACAAATGGACAAAATGATCCTAATTTTTGTATGACAATGCAATGTAGATAGTTTATAGGCAGCACTTGCTTACTTATGCGTAGAAACGTTTGAGGTGGAGGGAATGACTTGTTCGCCAAACCCCCGACCGTTCTAGCGGCAAAGAGGTATGCAACCATTTCCGTTCCCTTTTGACTCTGTACGCGGGCCCCAACCATTTGGGGCCGGAATTTCCGCTCCTTCGCCTGTCTTCTTGTCGATCCGGGCTGTCCTAACCTCAGAACTAGGTCACCTTCGTATATGTCAAAAACGATTCATAGACGCTTCTTGTTATACTACCGCGGCACATTCGGTCGCATAGCTCTATGCCACTGCCAGCTCTAACCCTAGTTTCATCTAGGCTTTCTAGTTGGGAGAGACGTGCCTTCGCTGTACGCGTCTTTTGTCCATGGACTGTAATGGAAGTCGTCCTTAGACATGCTTTGTTAATGTCCCCAGAAATCTATGCGATCGTATATTTCCATTTTCTTGAGGATGGGAACGATGTTGGAATACCCATTGGGAGTAGTCAACTGGCTTGATGAATCCTACTTGGAGGATTTTTATCACTCCTCTTTTTACCATGAGAGCTACTTTGGGCTTCATGGGTCTTGATTCGTTTAATTGGCTTTGTCATTCTGATCTAGTACAGGTTGTGCACCGCAATGTGGGGTGCGACTCCCGTCATTTCCTTGTAATTAAATGTAAATGCCTTTGATGTTCTTTGAGAACTGGAGTATGTTCCTCTACTCTCTGGCGTTAACGAAGAACCTAGTTTTAACATTCGTGGCTCATCTTCCTTCCCGTTTCGATATTGACATCGATTGTTTCTTCCTTAAAAGAGGCGTTACCCTCCTTCGACACTCAGGTGGTCCGAGGTAGAATCTAATCTCATCCCCCGTTTTCCACCGCGTTATATTTAGTTCTTTTTGGGAGGGAAGATCGTTCAGGATCCGAGTAGAAGATGAATGCGGGATCAGAGTAAATCTACGTGTGATAGAGAGATGTAGTGCTACATGCATTTAAGTATCCAAAGTAGCCGCAATCATTTCAACATGGTCAGGACGTAAGATTCACTTCCGCTTGAAAGATGATTTTATCATTGTTTTTTTATCAATGGTTCGTTTCGAATGGATATTGTGAAATGAGTATCTTCTATCTTTCTACTCATTGGCCTTGGATGGAGCGTGATGACGAAGTTGCTATTGATCGGCGAGAATATTTTTCCTCTTCGCGGGATTGCTGCTTCAATGGTATGTAAATCAATGACCGCCTGGTGCTTAATCTAAACAAGGCGTTTTTTGTAAAGTTGCAAGTGTTCTGCTTTAGTTTCCATATACCTCTGAAACTGGTTTGCCACTAATTGCGAGTCTCCTAAAACTCTGATATTACAATACCAATGCTTTTGGCTACAGGGTAAGGCCAAGGATGTATGGCTTTCGTACTCAGCGCCGTTGGTTTTGGTACATTCAAATTTTAACTTAAAAAAAAGGAGAAATGGGAAGGAACCTTCTCCTCGGCTGCGAGGTAAGAAGTATACCTGCCCCCCGCTCATAACTGCATTTAACTCCATCACAATTGAGAGTCCAATACTTAGCTGGGAGTTGGATGTAGGTGTATCTGCTGTGGTTTGTACACTCTACTCTACCATACATAGATCTCTGCTGGCAATGATAACCACACCTAGGGAACATCCGATGCCTCCTGAATCGAATGGTAAGACCATTGGTGAATCTTGTTTCTATCACTCAACGATCTTCTCATTAAGTCCCTAATGATCTATTTTCTTAGTTTTACCTTTAGTGGGTTGGAGTTTTTTTTACTACCTGATGGTTTCAAGATCCGTCGTAGGTACCAATTTTCTTTTGACTTGAGTCAGTGGGTTTATTTAGTTGGTTGTTGGAATTCGAATTCCGAGCGTACACCTGGTCTCTTTCTTTAATTCCAGCTAGGTGCCGTCAAAATTGCCTTTGATCACCTTTGCTACAAATACCTTTCCTAGATGCAATAACTTCCTTCTTGAAATAGCGTGGAAGGATTTCCTTCATTTCGGTGTATCCCCACGGTCGGCCGAGAGCATATTATAGGTAGTTTCCCGATCTAGATTAACTTCAGTCATGATTGTTTAGGTCCAAGGTGAACCGGTAGTATTATGGGTTCCTAGGTCGACGTGGCTTTAAAGGCTATCGTAGGCCTCTCAAGGTATTTTCCGTATGGAACAAGTTTGTTTCACCATATCCATTTTTTGGAGAAATGAGGACTATGTTTAACCGCAGCTCCAATCGTCAACCATGCCCGTTCTTTACATAATTATTAAAACAACCTGTACTTGCAAGTGATGGCTGGGATCACCTCGGTGTGCGATCTCAGCATCTTGTAGCCTTTTTACTTATTTCGAATATGAAATTCAACATCCCTATCGTGCCTGTCCCGGAGGATACACATCACAGTCTATATTATTTACTTGTGCGTCTGTGGTGGAGTGATACTAACTAAATGACCCAAACCTAATGCCTCTAAAAGAGCAGCCCTGTGAGCAGGGAATTCTTTAGTAAATCAAGGATGAAATATTGCAAGAAGGTTTTTTGTTAGCTCATTAATTAGATCGTAAGCCCCCATAGGTTTTTGCTACGTTTTTTCTGGATGTTATCTGTTTCCTTCCGCAGGTGGCTTGGACTTGGTTGAGAGAAATAATCTCGTGTTCTCTGTAATTGCTTCAACAGGTAATTCACAGAGTCTAACTCTTAACTAATCCAACTACTTAGGTCGTGTTGACTTTCCTAAGTGTGGTGCTAACTACGGATTTTGTTAGCGAGGTTTAGGCCTCGTGATCGTTGTTTCCTGTTATTGCACATTTGTTTGTTCTAGTTGTTTCAACCTATCGCGACTCATGATTTGGGAAGGTATCATTAAAGATCTGAGAGGGGCATTCTGAGGGGGGGAAAAAAAAAACTGCCCCTAGCGAAGTATTGCCGTTGGTGACGTAGGATCTTGCTAAGACATATCCATAAAAAATTGTTTTGTTCATTTGGCAAGCATTGCGAATTTGTTGTAATCCACGACACGTTCTAAGGTGTCTGGACCCCGATTTTTTTATGGAAACCCACATAAGAATTGGTATTGTAATTCCCGTTTTGTTGGTTTGGTGTGTATTGAGCGCCTAAAATTCCGATCAAACTGTTGCCTATTGGACTAACGTTTTGTTGTTCTGTTTATTGATTTTGGTTTTGATAACCAAAGGAGTTTTGGCTTGTCCTTGTATTGGATTATCG
>JAHRHJ020000605.1:2500-5000 GCA_019776745.2 Taxus chinensis
ACTTCAGTTTCTGGCCATTCACCATGTACCAGAGGTGTTTCTTGATTTTCTCTACTCCAAACTCAACCAAAATTCTAAAAATTATCACCCTGGAATCTTGTAGAGAATTTCACCAGCTTTCCATTGATATAAAGAACGTTTGAAAAATCCAACCTTTGGATCGAAAGTTATGGCTATTTGAAGTTTTAGGGATGAAAACAGGTGAAAAATCGGGTACGCTTTGATATTTTTGACCTGGACACGTGGCGAGTTATGATTGGTTGCAAACCTTCAAGGGAAAATTTCCCACAAAAACTTTGCCGAGCCATAACTTGAAAAATACATGGAGTTAGGAGGAAATCTTTACCTTTCTAGAAAGCTGAGAAAGAGCTCTATCCAATGGTGCCATTTCCAGAAAGGTTTTGAGTGCCTAAAAAGTCAAAATTATGGTGTGACTGAGGCACAAGAGAAGGAAACATGAAAGGGAGTTAGCCACAAAATGAGCAGGGGGCACATTTGGATAACAATTCCTTACAATATGTAAGGCATTTTAGGCCAATAATCTTGATGTCATGTGTATGAGCTAGTGATGTGTGCAATACCTGTCACAGCTTATGCATGTGCGTGAGACCAAAACCATCTGAATATATGAAGGTGGTCGAGATATGTAGTCTCATTTATTTGCATGCCCATGTCAATTAAAAATCCCCATGTGATCACCTAGTGCAAGGCATATGCATGTACGTTTGGGAATTGATTCAACGAGAAAACAAGCCTTTAATGATAGTTGGATTCATCATTTGTAGTGATCCAGAAACCTACGCCTGGAATATTCAGTGTTCCAGAGGCAATTCATATTTGTGGTGGGTTGGTGTTGATGTCTGAGTAAATAGCATCTGTCATATTGCTGAAACCCCATCTGCGGGGGTTGGTTTCAATGCTTGCATGTGGGTTTTGCTAAAACCAACCTGTCAGAAAGTATGTGTTCCTTGCACTGTATTGTTCTGTGCTCCATGTGCTCTGATGTCTGGTGTCTCACCTACAAAATAAATCTTAATTTATGTTTTCTATGATAGTTTGTCTAAATATTTTCCTCTTTATGAGTTGCATCCCTTTACAAAAAGTGGCATACCTCATGTAGACGTGTAAAATTAGGACAACTAATTTCTGCTTGACCCACTTGATATGCATTATCTGTGTGGATGTTAAGTGTAGCGTAAATGTTTATCTAATTAGCGTATGGTAATCTATGAACCACATGTATCCTATGTGCCTTGCATAATACGTGTCCATGTGCATGATATGACAAGAGGGCACACTCCTCCACCTAAATACTACCTGTGCATGCTATAAAATGCACATTTTCACCTTCCTGTATATACACCACTTGTAAAACCATTTAAATATGCATTAACCAAATAAAAACTATTTGTTTGTTCATGTTTCCAAACATCTAAACCTCTGTCCACAACCTCTTTAACTCATCTTCATGTGCATATAAACCATATTTTATTAGTGTGTGGTGTGTTAGGTCACCGATTCTTATAGAGACCCTAAAGTTTATCCAAGTGCACTTGAACTCACGCAAAAAGTGGATAGACGTCGGTGTATTCTACCAATCGTGTTGCAATTGCTACCTTATATAACACCTCTAGAGAAAGCTGGTTCTTGCTAAGGGAAACTACCTGCCACAATCTTCTAATAGTAGGACCTCCTAAACATGAACTATTCTATTAAATTTCCAAGGGACTAGATGGAATTTCCAATACATATGAACAACCTTTACATCCATAAAGCATCAATACAACAAACTCTTCAGTTGTACCAACAGCTGTTCTACTTTCTAGCCATTGTGTAGACATCACTCAATCATCTAAGATATGTGACATTAACATTATGCAACAAGTATTGATCATTCCCATGTAGATTTGAAAGTATTGATTAATGTCCTCATACTATACACCAAAGCTGTATCATGCATATACATATATTTACAGAGCACTGTATTGTCAACTGTCAGAAATGTCTTGAAATAGCAATCATCAACATCAAGGTAGAAAACCTGTTACCACCATAATGTCTTACTTGCTTAAAATCACTTGTTGCAATATGAAAGAAGAAGCTTAGCTATCCATATATATAACCCCCACAAAAAATGAGCCAAATCTGCCAGCGATTGGCCAATGCATAAAATGTTGAGCCTAGGATATCTAACACTCTTATACACATATGTCTTAAGCCATCATTGTATGTGTGTTAAAACAGCATGGGCATTTTTACACATGACTCTCATGCATTTGACATCCGTTGCGTTCGCCACACGTGTGTGGGAATGCGACCCTAGTTGCATGTAAAATGGTGTGGGTTGAAACTGTACATGTGCAAGTGGCCACTTACAAACACGTGTATTTGACCTTTCGATCTAGTCAACACCCTTTCTATATTTTGTCACTTTTAATAAAACATTCTGAATTTCATCCTTGACCCCGGAATGCATGTAGAGAATTTCACCAGCTTTGCC
>JAHRHJ020000605.1:12500-20000 GCA_019776745.2 Taxus chinensis
GCATGTGTGTGTGTGTGTGTGCGTGTTTGTGTGCGTATGTCTTTGTGCTTGTAAATGTGTGTGCGTGTGGGTCTCTTACTGCATGTGTTTGTGCCTCTGCCTGTGTGTGTGTGTGCGAGTGCATGTGCTTGTGCGAGCATGTGTGTTTGTGCGAGCGTGTGCGTGCATATGTGTGAGTGAGTGTGTGCGTGTGTATGTGTGTGTGCGTGTGCATGTGTATGTGCATGTGCGCGTGCGCGTGTGTGTGTGTCCATGTGCATGTGTGTGTGCGTGTGCGTGTGGGTATATGTGTTTGCGTGTGTCCGTGCGTGTGTGTGCGTCTGTTTGTGTGTTTGCGTGCATGTTCATGTGCGTGTGTGTGTGAGCGTCTACGTGTGTGTGTTTGTGTGCGTGTTTGTGTGCGTGTGCATGTCTGTTTGTGTGTTCGTGTGCATGTGTGTGTGTGTGTGTGTGTGCGTGCAAGTGTGGGTGTATGTGTCTGCACGCATAAGCGTGTGTGCGCGCGCGCGTGTGTGTGTGTATGTGTGTGAGTGTGTGTGCTTATACATGTGCGTGTGCATATACGTGTGCTTGTGTGAGTGCGTGTGCCTGTGTGTGTGCATGGGTGTGTCCATGTGCAGTATGTGCGTTCATGTGCGTTGACATATGTCTGTGCGTGTGTGTTTGCGTGTGTGTGTGCGTGTGCGTATGCGTGTTCGTGTTCATGTGGTGTGTGTCCGTGTGAGTGTGTTTGCATGCGTGTGCATATGCGTGTGTGTGCGTGTGCGTGTTCGTGTTCGTGTTCATGTGCTTGTGCTTGTGCGACCATGTGCATGTTTGTGTGTGTGTGCGTGTGTGTGCATGTGCATGTGCGTGTGTGTGTTTGTGTGAGTGTGTCTATGCGTGCGTATGTGTATGTGTGTGTGTGCGCATGTGCATGTGTGTGTGCGTGTGTGCGTGTGTGTCTGCGTGTGTACATGTCCGTGTGCAGTGTGTGTGTGCATTTTTGTGTGTGCATGTCTTTTTGGCTGTGTGTGTGCACACTTGTGTGTGTGTTTCGTGTGCGTGTGTGCCTCTATGTGCCTACGTGTGCATGTGTGTATGTGTGTGTGTGTGTACATGCGTTTCTGCATGTGCGTGTGCGTGTGCATGTGCGTGTGCGTGTGCTTGTGCATGTGTATGTGTATGTGTATGTGTTTGTGTGTGTGCGTGTGTTTGTGTCTGTGCGCACACACACGTGTGTGTGTGTATGTATGGGTGTGTTTGGGTCAGCACATGTGTACGTGTGTGTGCGTGTACATGCATTTGTGCATGTGCGTGTGCGTGTTCGTTTGCGTGTGCGTGTGCGTGTGCTTGTGCATGTGTATGTGTGTGTGTGTGTGTGTTTGTGCTTGTGTGCATGTGTGAATGTTTTGTGAGCTTATGTGCGTGTATGTGTTCGTGTGTGTAGGTGTGCGTCCGTGTGTACGTGTGTGTATGTGTGTGTGTGTGTGCGTTTGGGTGTGTGTGTGTGTATGTGTGTGAACATGTCAGTGTGCATGCGTGTGTGTGTGTGTGCACGTGCCTTCGCGCGCGCACGCGGGTGTGTGTGTGTGTGTGCCTGTGCGTGTGCATGTGCGTGTGTGGGGGGGTTGGCATGAGTCAGTGCATTTGCGTGTGCGTGTGCGTGGGTGTGTGTTTGCTTGTGCGTGGGGTACGTGCGTGTGTCTGTGCGTGTGCGTTTTGTGTCGTGTTTGTATGGTGTGGTGTGTGTGCGGTGTGTGTGTGCATGTAAGTCGTGTTGCATAATGTATGTGTAAAGTGTGTGTGTTGTGTGTGGGCGTTGTGTATGGTGTGTGAGTTGACGGCGCTGGGTGCGTGGCCGAGTGCATTTTTTTTTTTTTGGGGCGTGGGCGTGTATGTGGTGTGGGTGCTGTGAGTGTGTGTGTGTGTGTGTGTGTGTGTGTGTGTGTGGGTGTGCATATGTGTGTGTCTGTGTGAGCATGTGCGTCCACGTGTGTCTACAATATGGTGTGGGAGTGTGTTGATTTATAAGAGGTTGTGTGGTGTGCGTGTACGTGTGAGTTTGCGTGTTTTTTTTTTAGCGTGTGTCTGGTGTGCTTGTGTAGTGTGTGCTGTGCAAGTGTGGTGAGTGATGGCGCTGGATTGTGTGTGTGCGGTGAGGTGCATGTGCGTGTGCGTGTGCGTGTGCGTGTGCAAGTGCATGTGCATGTGTTTGTGCTTTTGTGTTTGTGTGTCTGTGTGTGTGTGTGTGTATGTGCGTGTTATTGTTTGTGTGTGTGTGATTTTGTGTACGGTTGTGTGCGTGTGCGTGTGCATGTGGTTTGTGGGTGTGTCCGTGCAAGTGTGTGGTCTACATGCGTTAACAGTGTGGTGTTTGGAATGTGCCATTTGTGTGTGTGGTGATGGCGTGTGTTGTGCATGCGAGTGCGGATGGCATATCCGTCCTGTGAATGGTGCCGGCGTCTGTGTGTGTGGTTTGTGGTTTGGGTTGGTGTGTGCATGTGCGTGTGTGTGTTGTGTGCGGTGTACGTCAGTGTGCATACATGTATGGTGCGTGTGCGATGAGTGATGTTTCTGTGCGATGAATGTGTATATGCGGTGTGGGCAGGGGCGTGGTGCGTTGTGTTGTTGCATGTGTGTTTGATGTGTTGGGGGTGTGATGTGCTGTGTCTGTGTGCATTGACGTTCAGTTGTGCATATTTATGTGTGCATGGTGCTTGAATTGTGCAGTGGCTGTGGGTATGTGTGTATGGTGGTGTCCGTGAAGCGGTGGCACGGGTGTGTTTACATATGTGTGTGCGTGTGCATTTGTGTGTGCGTGTATGTGGGTGTGTGTGTGAGTGTGCGGTGTGCATGTACGTGTTTGTGGGGTGTGCGTGGTGGTGTGCATGAGTTGTGGTGTGCGTGCGTGTAACTGGTGTGGGTGCATGTGTTGTGTGTGTGTACTGTTGCGTGGAATGGTGAGTGCATGGGGTGTTGTGTGTGAGTGGGGTGGTGGGATGTGTGTGTTGTGTGAATGAGGCGTGTGCGTGTTGCTTGTGCAGGGTGAGCTGTGCGTGTGCGTGGTTCTGTGAGTGTGTGGTGGGTGTGGTGAATGGTGTGTGCGTTGTGTTGTGTCGTACGCACGTCACATGTGTGTGTATGTATGTGTATGTTTATGTCAGCAAATGTGTACGTGTGTGTGCGTGTGCGTATTCGTGTCCGTGTGCGTGTGCATGTGGGTGTTCGTGTGTATGCGTGTGAGCTTATTTGCGTGTTCGTGTTCGTGTGTGTCAGTGTGTGTGTGTGTGCGTGCGTGTGTGTAGGGGTGTGTGTGTGTGTGTGTGTGTGTGTGTGTGTGTGTGTGTGTGTGTGTGTGTGTGTGTGTGTGTGTGTGTGTGTGTGTGTGGGTGCGTGCATGTGGGTGTGTGTGTGTGTGTGTGAACTAGTGGGTGTGTAAGTGTGGGTGTGCGTGTGTGTATTTGTGTGTGTGCGTGCGTTCGCGCGTGCGCAGGTGTGTGTGTGTGTGTGTGTGTGTGGTTGTATGTGTGAAGTATGTGCATGTGTGTGATGTGTGTGTGATATTTGGTGCCGTGTGTGTGGTATATGGTGTGTGGTATGAGGTGTGTAGTGTGATATGTGTAGGTGTGTAATATGTGGTGTGTGTGTGTGCATGTGCGTATGCATGTGCATGTGTGTGGGTGTTATGATGTGTGTTGTGAATTTGGTATGTGCGTGTGCTGTGTGTGATCGTGTGATTTGGGTGTGAGGTGTGTGTGGTGTACGTGCGTGTGGTGTGTGTGATGTGCATGTGTGTGTGACATGGGGTGGTGCGTGTATGTGGTGTGTGTGTGTATCGTGCGTGGTTGGTGTGTATGTGGTGCAGTGTAGGGGTGTGTGGTGTGGGTGGTGTGTGTGGTGTGTGTGGTTGTGGTGTGTGTGGTTTGTGGTGTGTGGTATGTGGTGTGTTGTGTGTGGTGTGTGGTATGGTGTGTGTGTGTATGGTTGTGTGTGCGTGTGACGTGTGTGCTGTGTGTATGTGTTTGTGGTGTGTGTGGTGTGTGTGGGTGTGGTGTGTGTGGTGTGTGTGTGGTGTGAGTGTGGTGTGTGTGTGTGTGTGTCCATGCGAGCATGTGTGTCCACGTGTGTTGACATGGTGTGTGGTGCGTGTGTGTGGTGTGTGTGTTATGTGTGGTGTGTTTGCGTGTGTGTGTGGTGTGTGGTGCTTATGTGGTGTGTGGTGTGCATGTGCGTGTGTGTGTGTGTGCAAGTGCATGTGTGATGTGTGTGTGTGCTGGTTTGTGGTGTACTTGTGCATGTGGTGTGTGGGTGTGTGTGTGTGTGTGTGTGTGTGTGTGTGTGTGTGTGTGTGTTTGTGTTGGGTTGTTTGTACGGTGTAAGACTGTGTGCTGTGCGTGTGCGGTGGGCGTGTGGTGTGTGGGGGGGGTGTTTGTTTGTGTGTGTGGTCGGTGCGAGGCGGGGGTTGTGTTGTCTACATGCGTTAACACTGTGTAGTGCATGTGCAGTTGTGTGGCGTGTGCGTGTGCGTGTGCATGTGCTGGGCAAGTGCTGTGTGCGTTGCGTCGTGCGTGGCTGAGTGAGTGGGTTTGTGCAGTGGTGCGTTTGTGTTGTTTGGTGTGTGTGGTGTGTGGTGTGTGCGTGTATGTCTGTGTGCATAGATGTTGTGTGCGTTGTTTTGTGTGTGGCATATGCGTCGTGCGTGCCGTGTGCGTGACGTGTGCGTAGTGTGTGTGGTGGTTGTGTGTGTGCGTGGTGGTGTTTCAATGTGCATTTGTGGGTGTGTGGTGCGTGTGCAAGTTCTTGTGAGTTGTACGTCTGTGTTGAGTATATGTATGTGTGGTGTGCATGTGCATTTGGTGTGAGTATGTGTGTATGTGTGTTGTCCGTGCGAGCGTTGGCCATCCGCAACGGTTGTTTACTATGTAGTGTTTGGGTGTGCATTTGTGTGTGTGTGTACGTGTGTGTGTGCTTGTGCGCGTGCGTGTGTGTGTGTGCATGTATGTGTTTGTGTGTGTGTGTGTGCGTGTGTGTGCGTGCGTGGGCATCTATGAGAGTGTGGGTGTGGGTGTGTGTGTGGGTGGGTGTGCGTGTGTTTGTGTGTGTGTGTGTGGGTGTGGGTATGTGTGTTTCCATGCGAGCATGTGCGTCCATGTGCGTTGACATATGTTTGTGTGTGTGTGTTTGAGTGTGCGGTGGTGTACGTGGCATGTGGTGTGAGTGAATGTGTGGTGTGGTGTGGTGGGTGTTTGCATGTGAGGGCGGTGAGTGTGTGTGTTGTGATGTGGTGTGTGTCCGTTGCGAGCAGTGCAATCCGAGGCATTTATCATCTGCGCACTTTTTGGACTGTGAGTGGGTGGGGGTGCATGTGAATTTTGTACGTGTGTTGTTTGTGAATGCGAGCTGTGTGTGGTGTGCGTGTGTGTGTGTGTGTGTTGTTGTGTTCGTGGGGTGTGTACGTTGTGCGGGGGGTGTGGTGGTGAAGGTCGTTTGGGGTGTGTGTGTGAAGTGTACATCCGTGTGAGTGGAGTGTGTGTGTGTGGGGTCTGCGTGTGTTGTGTTGTGCGCCGCACACGTGGGTGTGTGTTATGTAGTGTGTGTTTGGTGTAGCACATGTGTAATGGTGTGTGTGTGTGTACATGAGTTTGTGCAGGGAGTTGTGCGTGTTTCTGTAGGGCGTGTGTGTGTAGGTGTGCGTGTGAGTGTGCTGTGGCGTGTGTATGTGTGTGTGTTGGTGCGTGTTGCGTTGGTGTTTGTGGTAGGTGAGAGTTACGCACACGTGTTGTGTGTGTGTGTATGGTAGGTGTGTTTGGGTCAGCACATGTGTACGTGGGTGTGCGTTGTACATGCATTGGTGAAGGTTGCGGGTGCGTGTTCGGGTGCGTGATGCTTATGCGTGTGATGGGGTGTGTGTTTGTGCTTGCCGTGCATGATGGGTGCATTGTGAGCTATGTGCGTGTACGTGTCGATATGTGTGGGTGTGCGTCCGTTGTACGGTGGTGTATGTCTGTGGGTGTGTGCACATTGGGTGTGTGCTGTGTGTTATGTGGTTTGGACATGTAGTGTTGCGTGGGGGTGTGTGTGTGTGTGCGTGTGCGTTCGCGCACGCACGCGGGTGTGTGTGTCTGTGTGCATGTGCGTGTGTGTGGGGGTTGGCATGTGTCAGTGCATTTGCATGTGCGTGTGCGTGTGGGTACATGCATGTGTCTGTTCGTGTGTGTTTGTGTGTGTTCATGTATGTATGTGTGTGGGTGTGCGTGTGTGTGTGCATGTACGTCCGTGTGCGTATATGAATGTGTAAGTGTGTGTGTGTGTGCATGTGTATGTGTGTGTGCTTGTACGTGCGTGTGTGCGTGTGCAAGTGCATGGGCGTGGGCGTGTGTGTGTGTGTGGGTGTGAGAGTGTGTGTGTGTGTGTGTGGGTGTGCATATTTGTGTGTCTGTGTGAGCATGTCCGCCCACGTGTGTATACATATGGTGTGCGATTGTGTGGGTGAGTGTGAATGTACGTGTGCGGTGTGCGTTGCTGCGTGTGAGTGTGCGTTGGCTTGTGTTGTTGAGTATGATGGTGTGGTGTGCGTGTGCTGGGGTGGTGCGGTGCGTGTGCTTGTGCGTGTACATGTGCATGGCTGTGCGTGGGTTGCGTGTGAGTGTTGAGTGTGACAAGTGCATGTGCGTGTGTTTGTGCTTGGTGTTTGGGCTGTCTGTGTGTGTTGTGCGCGTGTTATTGTTGTGTGTGTTGCTTTGTGACGGTGGTGTTGCGTGTTTGGTGTGCTGTGGTTGTGGCGTGTGTCCGTGCGAGCGTGGTGATTGTGTATAATGCGTTAAAATATGTGTGTGCGTGTGAATGGTGCGTTGGGTATGTGATGCGAGTGCGAGGTGTGCGTATCCGTCGGTGCATGGGCTGTGTGCGTCCGTATGTTGTGTGTGTGGTGTTGGTTTGTGGGTGCAGGCGTGGTGTGTGTGTGCAGTACGTCCGTTGCATTATAGTAGGTGTGAGTGTGCGTGCGTGTGCTTATGCATGTGCGTATGCGTGTGTGCGTGGGTACGTGCGTGTGTGTGTGCATGTGTGTTTGTGTGTTTGTGCGTGTGCATGTGCGTGTCTGTGTGCATGTACATTTGTGTGCATATATGTATGTATGCATGTGTGCTTGCATGTGCATTTGGGTGTGGGGGTATGTGGTGTGTGGTGTGTGTCGGCAAGCGGTGCATCAGTGTGTTTTAACATATGTGGTGTGAGTGTGAATTTGTTGTGATGAGTGTATGTGTGTGTGTGTGCGTGCGTGTGTGTGTGTGCATGTACGTGTTTTTGTGTGTGTGTGTGTGTGTGCGTGTGCATGCTTGTGGGTGCGTGCGTGTACGCTTGTGTGTGTGCATGTGTGTGTGTGTGTGTACATGTGCGGGCAGGTTGTGAGTGCTGTGGGACTAGTCTGGGTGGGTGTGGGGTTGGCGTGTGTTGTGGGTGAATGCATGTGAATGTGTGCTTGTGAGTGTGTGGTGTGTTCGTGTTGGTAAAATTTGT
>JAHRHJ020000605.1:35000-40000 GCA_019776745.2 Taxus chinensis
GTGTGTGTTTGTGTGAACTCGTGTGTTAGATTTAAGTGTGGGTGTGCGTGTGTGTATTTGTGTGGGTGCGTGCTTTCGCGCTGTTTTATTGCGCGGTTGGGCGTTTGTGTGTTGTGTTTGTAGTTTTTGTGTTTGTGGTGTGTGTGCATGTGCGTGTTGCAGGTGCAGTAATGTGTGGTGTTGGCGTGTGTGGTGCGGTGTGCCGTGTGTGGGTGCATTTGCGTGTGCAGGTGGGTGCGTGTTGGTGTCTTTTTTCGTGGTGGGTTTCGTGTAGTGTTTTTGAGGTGTGGTGCGTGTGTAGTGTTTGTGTTTGTTCTGTATGGTCCTTTTTGGTATGCTGTATATTTTAAGTGTGCATGTGGCTTGTGGTTGTGTGCAGTTGTGTGTGTATTGTGTCTTGTAACGTTTGTGTGTGACTTTTGCCACATGCTTGGGCGGTTGTGTGGGTGTGGGTGTGGGGGTGTGGGTGGTGGGTGTGGGTGTGTTGTGCTGTGTTGACTTGTGTGCGTGTCAAGTGCATTTGCAGTGTGTGGTGGTCCTTTTGTGTGGGCCTGTTGCGTTTTTGTGTGTGTTTTGTGTACGGCTTTTGTGGTGCTGTGCGTGTGCGTGTTCGTGTGGTTTGTGGGTGTGTTTTTGTGTGTGTTTTCGGTGCGAGCGTGGTTGTCTACATGCGTTACATTAGGTTTGTGCATGTGCATTTGTGTGTGCTGTTCGTGTGTGGCATGTGCATGCAAGTGTGTGCGTATGCATCTGTGCGTGGGGAGTGCGTGTGTCTGTGCGTTTGTGTTTGTGTTTGTGCGTGTGTGTGTGTGTGCTGTACGTCCCTTGTGCATATATGTATTTGTGTGTGGGGTTGGGGTGCATGTGTGTGCGTGTGGTTGTACGTTGGTTGCGTGGCGCATTTATGTGCGTTTGCGTTTGTGTGTGGGGTCCTGTTTTGTGTCTGTGTGGTGTCGTCTGTGTGGTTTATAGGTATTTGTGGCTTGTGGCGTGTGCGTATTCAGTTGGGTTTGGGTATGTGTGTATGTGTTGTGTCCGTGTAGCTTGTACCCGCCTGTTTTTTTACATGTGTGTGTAACGTCTTGCATTGTGTGGTTTCGTGTTCTTTGCGTCTTTTTGAGTGGTGTGCAGTATGTGTTTTTTTGTGTCGTGTGCGTGTGCGTGTGTATGCGTGCATGTACGCTTGTGTGTGCGTGTGCGTGTGCGTGTGTGTGTGCATGTGTGTGTGCGTGTGTGTGTGCGTGTACGTGTGCATTGGCGTGTGTGGTGTGTGTGGGGCTGGGGGTGGTGTTGTGTGTGTGTTTGTTGTGTTTGTGTGTTTGTGTGTTGTTTGTGGGTAGTGTGTGTCCATGCTAGCATGTGCGTCCACGTTCTTGACATATTTGTTGTGCGTGTTGTGTTGTGTGCGTGTGGTGCCGTGTGCGTGTTGCGTGTGCGTGTGCGGTGTGCATGTTGTGTGTTTGTGGGTGTGTGTTCGTCGAGTGGTGTGCATCCGCGTGCATTATAATGAGTGTACATGTTAGTGTGGTGTGTGTGCATTTTTGTACGGGTGGTTTTGCATGCTTGTGTGTGGTGCGTGTCGTTTTGTACGTGTGTTTGGTGCAAGCTGTGTGTGGGTGGTGTGTGTTGTGTGTGTGTGTGTCGTGTGCGTGTGCCGTTGCGTGTGGTTTTGCATGTGGTGGTGTGTGTGTATGAGTGTACATCCCGTGTTAGTGTGAGTGTGTCATTTGTGTGTGGGCGTTTGTTTGTGTGTGTGCGTGTTGTTTTTGTCTGTGCGCACAGCGCACGGTTTGTGTATGGTTGTGTGTGTTGTGTCGCTTATGTATACTTTTTGTGTGCTGTGCTTGTCGTGTGCTTGTGCGTGTGATTTTGTATGTGTGTGTGTGCTTGCGTGCATGTGTTTGCATGTTGACTTATGTGCGTGTTCGTGTGTCGTGTTTGTGGGTGTGCGTGTGGTTTTGTGGTGTGTGTTGCGCGGCGCGCGCTTTTTGCGTAACTTGCAATGTTCGTTGTGGTGTGGGCTTGGCGTGTGTGAGTGCATTTGCGTGTGCATGTGCGCGTGTGTGTGGGTGTATGTGTGTGTGTGTTTACGTGTGCATGTGGGTCTATACGTGTGCGTTTGTGTGTGTTCATGTATGTGTGTGTGTGTGTGTGTGCGCGTGTACGTCTGTGTGCGTATATGTATGTGTCAGTTTGCGTGAGTTTGTGTGTGTGTGTGTGTGTGTGTGTGTGTTCGCTCCCCGCCGTACCGGCTTTTCTCGCTGTACGTTCGTGTGCTGTGTTGGGCGTGGATTCGCAGCGTGCATGGTGCTATGGGCCGTATTGTGTTGGTGTGGGTGTGTGTGTGTGTGTGTGTGTGTGGGTGGGTGTGCATGTGTGTGTGTCCGTGTGAGCATGTCTGTCCACGTGTGTTTACATATGTGTGTGCGTGTGCGTGTGCGTGTGCATGTGCAAGTGCCTGTGCGTGTGTGTGTGCTTGTGCGTTTGTGTGTTTGTGTGCGTGTTATTGTTTGTGTGTGTGTGTGTGTGTGTGTGTGTTTGTGTATGGCTGTGTGCATGTGTGTGTGCGTGTGGTTTGTGGGTGTGTCCGTGCGAGCGTGTGTGTCTACATGCGTTAACATATGTGTGTGCATGTGTGTGTGTGTGTGCATGTACGTCCGTGTGCATATATGTATGTGTGCGTGTGCGTGTCCATTTGGGTGTGGGTATGTGTGTATGTGTGTGTCCGTGCGAGTGTTTGCATCCGCTTGTGTTTACATATGTGTGTGTGTGTGTGCATTCGTGTGTGCGTGTACGTGTGTGTGTGCGTGTGTCTGTGTGCGCATGTACGTGTTTGTGTGTGCATGTGCGTGTGCGTGCGTGCGTGCGTGTGTGTGTACGTTCGTGTGTGTGTATGTCTGTGTGCGTGTGCGTGTGCGTTAGCTTGTGCATGTGCGTTTGTGTGTGTGTGCGTGTACGTCCATGTGCGTGTATGTCTTTGTGCGTGTGCGTTAGCCTATGCATGTGCGTGTCCATTATCCTGTGCATGTGTGTGTGTGTCTGCATGTTTGCGTGTGCGTTAGCCTGTGCGTGTGCGTGTGTGTCTGTGTTGATGTTCAAGGTTCTAAGTTGATGTTCCGAGCATCCAGTGTGATTGCACAACATTGAAACTTCTCTCCAAGTGTGGGACTTGCAAGATGAGAGAGGAATCTCCAGATTAGAGGCTGGTTCCTTAAACTCCTATGATTAGATCTATATTTACACAATTGCAGAGGTGCAGATCCTAATTTTATCCTAATTTGCAAGGAGACAGGGATAAGAAATGCAAAAATTGAAACTAAACTGATAAGGGTGATACACCAAAGGAGTGGTGAGCACTTCTTGTTCATGCAAATTGACACAAATCAGAAATTGCAACATAAAACATCATGCACAGGTTGATAAGTTGTAATCAAGGGTTTGAAATGAAGCAAACAACACATACAAAGGACTGAAAGCATTCAGAGAGCCTGCATTGTGATTTTCAACATCAAATCCTTGTATTCCAACACCAAAGAGGCAAAAAAACCTGTTACAATCCCTGGAAGGTCTTATACTTCCAAAATCACTTGTTCAAGGTGAAAACAGAAGCTTGCTGTGCAAAAAGGTGTTCATCCTTTGAAAAATGAGCCAAATCTGGCTTTTACAGTGCATGGGTCGAGCCCAGAAGAGAGAAAACGTGAAAAAACGTGGGAGCTATTCCCCATTGACCAAAATGCTTTAAAAATAGCATGGAGGTCCTTACAAACCCATGCCCTAACATTTTTGACCATGCTGGAGAAGAATGCGACCCATTTTACATTAAAATTTGTTGTTGAAACGTCAGTTATGTCCATGGGCGCGTACCAGAAACGTTTTTTGATTTTCTCCCTCCAAACTGAACCAATATTCAAAATTAACCATGGAATCTTATAGAGAATTTCACCAGCTTTCCATTGATATAAAGAACGCGAAAATCCGAGCTCTGGAATCTCAATGAAAGGTTAAGGGAATGAGAGGCTATATATTGCCACACATTTGTGTAATAAAGGCAATAGGGTGAGAAAAATCGGAACGGTAAATACAGGACATCAGCAGGCAAGAGGGCAACAAGGCCGAAGGGAAACGTAGGGATGCCCACTAGACAGATGAGTGAAGAAGGGAGAGTCTCGGTTACTGTCCGACTCGTCGGGGAGACTCCTTTCCTGTCCTCTCCGGTTATACATGTTAAAAAGAAAAGTTAAACGAAGAACTCGAGTAGGTATATGAGTTGAGACACGGCGGCGAGGTAGAGGGGGGGAAAAGAAAAACTGGACAAAGAAAAAAGCAAACAAAATAAGAACGAAGAGGAGACGTGGTTCCAAAGGGAAGGCATAGGCAAAGGAAGAGAGGAGGAGAGGGAGAGGACACACGGAGGAAATGGTAAAATAAGATAGAAGAAAAAGAAGCGAGAAGAACACAAATGATTAAAGTACCAGGTAACAATATTTCTGGATAATTGTGCTCATAACCTTCGACAAGGGGAAAATTTCCCCCAAAACCGAACTCCGTCGAGCCAATACTTGAAAAATACGTGGCGTTGGAGGGAAACTTTGACCTTCTTCTGGAAAGCTAAGAAAGATCTCTATCCAATGGTGTCATTTCCAGAAGGTTTTGAGTCCCGTAAAAAAAAGTAAAAATTATGACTGAGGCACAATAGAAGGAAAGAATGAAACGGAGTTAGCCAACAATGAGCCGGGGGCACATTTGGATAACATGTTTCTGTGTCTACATGTGTTCGTGGGTGCATACGTGTTTGTTGTGCTGTCGTTTGGGTGTGTTCATGTCCTTGTGGTGTGGTGTTTTTTGGGTGTTTGTGTGGTGTGTGGTGTGTTGTTGTGTGCAGTTAACGCGCCTTTGTGCGAGTGTGTGGGTGTGCTCTGTGTGTGGGGTTTGCCATGTGTGTGTTGTGTGTGTGGGTGTGCGTGCGTGCGTTGCGGTGGTGTGTGTGGTTGTGCATGTGC
>JAHRHJ020000605.1:45000-61057 GCA_019776745.2 Taxus chinensis
AAAGCTTTGAGGCCCAAACACGCCATATCTTCGACATGTGATTTCTCAAACTTTGTGGCACCTAGAGATGTATCCTTAGATTTAAGTACTCAATGCTGGGTCCCTCTACAAAATCTTGTCTCAGTTTTTCCATCTCGATTTGGTTTTGTCGTTGTGTTATTGTTTGCAACCATGCCAAATAGTGCAGTTTGAGTTAGTGTAAGGTTGTCTGATGATATATATTGTGAACAGAATCTCATGGCACTAGAACCGACTATGCACACACATGTTGAGATGGCTTGGTAAATGCTTGGGGAGATTGTAATATTGGGTGTCCATACGGTCATGGTGTTTCTTCCAGGCTACTTCGCCTGGGTGTAGTTCCTAAATATCATTGAGACCAGAAAAGGATATAAGTTTGATCGGTTGATTTCTCGGACTCCATAGAACCTTAGAAAGGTCTCATCTAGATCCTACACCTCTGAATTGGTAGGACCTTTTATGAAAGAGTCTTGTCTTGGTTTTTTCCATATCAATTTGGTTCTCTCAGTTTTGTCTATTGTTTGCAACCATACACTAAATAACTGCAGATTTGAGTCAGTGGAAGGTTGTTCAATGCTATGTTTTGAAAATAGAAGCTCATGGCATCGAACGAAACCATGCACACATGCATCGGGGATGTACCTGGTAAATGATTGGGGAGGATATCATTTTTGTTCCATAGGGTCCTGGTGATTCAGGGCTACTTCGTTTGAGTGTAGTTCTCTTAAGAGCCCTGAGACCAAAAAATGGATATAAGTTCGACTAGTTGATTTATCTCGGTCTTCATGGCACCTAGAGAGGCTCCTCATCAAATCCTTGTACCTCTATGTTGGGACCCTATAAAAAATCGTGTCTGTGGTTTTGTCCATCTCAACTTCGGTTCTCTCGTTGTGTTATTGTTTGTAACAGTGTGAAATACTGTAGTTTGAATTAGTGTAACGCTATGTCCTGACGCTATGTATTTTGAAAATGAAATCTCATGACATCGAATTGACTATGAACACAACATGTCTAAGTGGCCAGGTAAACACTTGATTTGGACGATTCAATGTTACATGGTCATAGTAGAGTTGTGTGGTTTCTTCTAGAAAATTGCTTCATCCAGTCATTTGACGTTTAAAATCCCTTAGACCAAATTCAAGGCAATTAACTTATAACAAGTGATTACTTATAATCCATGGCAATTAAATTAAGGTCCCTTTATATGGATCCTTGGTGTCTGCTTTTTAATATACTCTCAGTTATGTGACTTTAATTAATTTTGGATAATAGATTGTACTAATCCATCTCTGTTCAGTTTTCTCGTTGTGTTATTGTTTTGCAACTGCGTAAAATATTGTTGTTTAAGTCAGTGTAAGGTTGTCAAATGGAATTATTTTGCAAATGGATATTTCATGGCAACAACCATAATACATAAACATGTCCATATGGAATAGGTAAACACTAGTGGAGGATTTTTTCGGTGTTAATATGATCCCCTTACTTCTGGGCTACTTTTTTTAGGTGTAGTCCTCTTAAGAGCCACTGAGACCAAAAACCTGTATAACTTTAGAAAATGGGTGATTTCTTAGGACTCCGTGGCACCTAGACTTATACCGTCATGATCTACACATCCGTGTCAGTGAGCCCTCTATTAAAAATCCCTCACGGTTTTATTCCATCTCATTTGGTTCTCATGTTGTGTTATTGTTTGCAAATCAAACATAAAAAATACTAAAAACAGTTTGAGTCAATGTAAGGTTGTTAGACAAGGAATTATATTTTGCAAACAGAAGCTCGTGGCACCAAATGTAACTATGCCAACACATGTACAGGGTGGCTAGATAAATGCACTAAGTGGATTCATTGTTGGTTCAATGATACATAACAGTGTACGATGCTTTTTGGCTATCTCATTATGGGCGTAGTCCCTTAAGAGCCGCTGAGACCAAAAAACATACTATAACTTCAACGGGTGATTTCTCAGACTCCATGGCACCTAAAGAGAACTGTATGTCATTCGTTCCCTCTATAAAATATCCTAAACTTCACACATAGGGTTTTTTCCTCTACAAAAATCATATCACATGTTTTCTTCCATCATCCAAATTTGGTCATTCTCACTGTCCTATTGTTTACAAATGGTGTGAAATATTGCAGTATTGAGTCAGTGTAAGGTTGTCTAATGCAATATTTTGCAAACAGAAGCTCCTGGGACCAAATCTCAGCACTAATCCACATGTTTCTGGGATGGCCTTAGTTAAACTATTGGAAGCCTCTTATTTTGGTTCCCTATGCTCAGAATGGTTCGTGTGCTATCTCATTCCGGGCATAGTCCCTTAAGATCCCTGAGACCAAAAAAGGCTATAACTTCGACGGGTGATTTTCTTGAACTCTGTGGCACCTAAAAAGTGTCTCATGTAAGATCCTAAACCTCCACATTGGGACCCTCTAAAAAATAATGGTTTTTTCCATCTCCATTTAGTGTCGTCTCATTGTCTTATTGTTTACAACAGTGACAAATAGTGCAGTTTGAGTCAGTATAAGGTTGTCCAGATGCAATATTTTACAAATAGAAGCTCGTGGACCAAACAACTACACACATGGGTCATGGCCTGGTAAATTGACTATTGGAGGATTCATTTTAGTTCCCTACGATCCTGGTGCTTTTAGGATACTTCGTCTGGGTATAGTCCCTTAAGATCCCTAAGACAAAAAAAAATGTTATAAGTTTGACGGGTGATTTCTTGTTCTCCATGGCACCTTGAAAGGTCTCATCTAATCTACACCTTGTGTCGGTTACCCTCTACAAAAATTCATCTCATTGGTTTTCTCCATCAATTTGAGTTCTCATTGTTCTCTAGTTTTGTAGAAAATGTGTCGAATAATAGTCTAGTCCATGAGTCAGTGTAAGGTTGTCAGATGCTATATTTTGCAAACAAAATTCATCGTGGCACCAAACTGAACATGCTAAACATGTCTGATGCGAAATTTTTGAATAAACACTTGGTGAGGATTCCTTTTTTGTTCCTTATGATATTGGTGCTTCCAGGATACTTTGTTCAAGGTGTAGTCCCTTAAGACTGAACTAAGAGATGAAAAATGATATAAGTTTGATCGATGTGATTTCTCAGGTCTCCATGGCACCTTGAAAGGTCGTGTCTAGATCCTACACCTCTATATTCAACCCTCTATGAAATACCAATATTTGAGTTTTCTCCATATTAATTTGGTTCTCTCGTTGTCCTATTGTTTGGAAAAAAGTTTGAATACTCTAGTTTGAGTCAGTGTAAGGTTGTCCTGCTGTATATTTTACAAATGGAAGCTCGTGGCACTAGAAACTAACTATGTACACATGCATCGGGATGGCCTGTTAAACACTTGGGGAAAGGCTTCATTTTGGGCCTACATTATCTAGAATGAAAACTTTCCCTCAGCTACTTCGATCCTGAGTGTAGTCCCTTAAGAGCCCTGAGAGAACAAAAAATGCTATATCGTTTTCAAGGTGATTTCTCAGGTGGTGATTCTCGGGATTTGTGGCACCTTGAAATGTCTCATCAGATCCTACACCTTTGCATTGGTTTTGACCCTATATGAAATCCTGCATCTCAGTTTTTCCATCTCAATTTGGATCCTCATGTTGTCCTATTTTTTGCAAAATGCATTGAATAGTCCAAGTTTGAGTCAGTGTAAGGTTGTCCATTGCTATATTTTGCAAACAGAATCTCTTGGAAACCAAACCTGACTACGCACACATGCAAAGATGTCCTAGTAAACATGCTTTAGGGAGGCATTGTTTCAGTGGACAACACTCTTGTGTTTCCAGGCTTTGATCAGGTGCATAGACCCTTAAGTGCTTGGAGCCCAAAAAAATTTGATAAGTCCACCGGGAATCATCCATAAACAGAAAGCTAGTATCGGATCCTACAGGATGGGCATTAGTAACCCTCTATGAAAGAAGAATTCTCGGTTTTCTCCATCCAAATAGTCCAGTCATCCTATGCAAAAACATTGAATAATCCAATGTAAGGTTTGTCCATTCCAACCGCGTGAATAATATAGGTGAATCATACAATATAGGTGGTGAAATGAGAATTTTAATAAGATATTTTTTACAATATAGGTGGTGAAATGAGAATTTATGTTTGTTCCTTTCTAATATTTAATTTCCCTTAGCTTCACTTGGCTTTGAGAATAATAAATTCTCTACTAACAGTGCCAACCATGTGAAGGTGGAAGCTTTTTTGGCACCACTAACCTACATAAACATGTTAGTAAGCAATTAAATAGAATTTTAAATCCTACAGAATTTAAACAAAATCATTAAAGTAAATATTCAAATTAAATTCATGAAGAACATACCTTTGCAAATTCAATCCAATGAACCACAAGGATCAACTCTACTCTTGACAGTAGCAAGAATTGCTTCATGATCTGATTCACAAACCTTCCACAGATTCTTGTTTAATGGCCTACCTCGATATTTGATCAATTTAATATTTGTTGCAAGAACCAAATGTGAATAGTGAAGTATCTTTCGATGTACTTCATAGTCTTCAAACAACCAAGTATTTGATTTTTTGATAGGATATCGTCGAAGCCAAGTTCCAGTGACTACCACTGACCCAGTGGGATACTCAAGGTCTTCACCATCAATGACTGTGGAAGTCAATTTTTTTCCCCTCTACACAACGAGACAAGAAGTAGTTTGTTCCCTCTTCATTAAATTTTGTCGCAATAACTGCAAAAACGTGCCCTACATCACAAAGTAAAAATCAAGTCAAATTTAAAATACATTAAGATTTGACCATTTAATAATTTATAAATCTAAAAACATGTACATATATGTACCTTGTTGCACTAAATCAGAGACTTGGTCAAAGTTAGGTGATGTTGTCATTTGATCTGAAGACACTGCAAGTTGTAATGCTCATGGAACTTGATGTGTGTCGAGTGGAATTAGAGGTCTACAAGTCCATTCATCCACCCACTATTGTGACTCACATTCATTCCATGCAAAATCAATGCATGATATACAAAAACATGTCATGCACCTAGTATAAATAGTCCAAGAATTTGCATTTGAACTACGGAATGAGTGCATATCACTTGATCCTACAACTGTCATACAATCTTCAAAGTTTTCCAAATGTTGTTCCTCTATCAACCAAAAATATCTATGAACCATTGATCTCTCTTGAGATTCATGGCCCATATTCTTGACACACCAATCAACAATGTTTTTTGCATCTGTAAATTTAGCACCATCCTTGAACTTTAACTCTTCTCTTGCAAGTGCTCTTTTCACACATGCTCCTACACCATCATGCTCTCCTTTCCCATGCCCTGCCTCAGTAAAACTCCAGATATGTTGTACATTTGTTTCTTTGTGCATCCTTCTTAGCCAATAAAACATCTGTGCATTCTTGAATTGTGATGTGCAGTTGTCCGACCAAATGTAATGTTGATTGAAACTAATGTTCCTCTCATTCAAGTTCACATAAAACACCTAGAAACACCCTTGCACATATTCTGTAGAATGTGTCTGATCATCACTGATGTAGAAATGATACTCTCTTAATATTTTTGATCTTTCTCAGTGCTTTCTGGAGAGTGCATGAATGTTATATGCACGAAAATAACAACTTGCACTGAGTTATAATATTGAGACTGAACCTCCATTTGTGGCTACAATGTGTAATTCTCTGCGAAGTCAACTACTGAAACAATAGTACCAAGTGGGAATGTGTCCTTTCTTAACTTGAATTTTTCATCTAACCATCGAGCTCTATGTGTGTGCCTTGCATACTCATAAAAAATTCCTCTCTGAATTTGACCATATATTCTGATACAGGTAATTGTTTTGTAACAAGCTCACACCTCTTAGATTATTTTCCATCTTTTAATTGATATGCCACTAATTTATATTTGTTGAAACCAACTAATTATTTTCCTATTGAATTTGTACTCTCCTCATGGATACAACTTTTCAAGATTTGGCAAGCCACCACATATGTTGCACGTTCCATCCAAACATGCTTTGTTATAAAAAAATTGTCTAGTTGATTTTTCACAAAATATTGTAGGAATAAATTCCCTTGAAGATTTTGGTGGGACATTTAATCCACACTCCTGCAACATGATGTCAGTATGCAAAACACAATGTATTTGACAAAAAACATCATAATGCATTGAAAATTCAACATGATGCCTGCAACAACAAGTGGTACGTGAGTGATTGATTTTCACATAAAAGGGTTTTTCAATTCAAAAAATCTTTGACAAGTGTTAATTTATGTATTTTCATTCTTAAACTTAGAGAACAATTGTGTTTGAGTCATATCTAAGAAATGTTTTGCACATGATTCACGATTACGAGAACCTATTCTTCTTTTTACTGTATCTCTTCTATTCGGTGACACCCTTGTGTTCTCATTCCAAAATTTTACAATTAATTATTTTAGAATATCAGATGTATTCTTGTCTTTTCATGGGAGTCTGCTAGAGAAATCCCAATAGTCAGTGTTATTGACTGACTCAAGACTTTTACGTCTCTCTATTGCTTTCATTAGTGTTTTTTTATTTGTTTAGCTTCAAAGCACTACTTATTTTTCTAATCAAGCATTTATTAACTGTTTTATCACTTACTATACAATTAGTAAGTGCATGCCATGTAGCATTACTATCTTTGGTGTGTCTTTTGCCACCTACAGTTTGGTATGCTTTATGTATGTTTTCAACAATTGATGCATTTTGATCAACAACATTAGATGTTCTTAACCCCAGGGTCTTCATTATAGGTCTCATCTTAATTAATTTCATCAATGTAACAAATAATTGACATCTTTGTGTGTCATTTAAATTCTCAAAGTAATTATCCCAAATTCCACTAGCTTTTCTTCTCGCATTTCTTTAAGACATTTTGTTAGGCATTGGTTTTATAATGTTTTCATCAATTTCAATTAAGTGAATTGGTTTTCTTGCAAAATGGAAGGAGGTGTTCTTAGAGGTGAAGATTCATTAACAAGGTTACTTTCTTCATTCAGTGTTTTCATACAAATTTTCAGGGTTAACATTTGGATTCTCAGGTAAAGGTTCAACAATTGGATTCATATCAATTTCTTCATCCATACCAACATTATCATTCAATTCAATATCATTATTCATTGCAAAATCATTATTCTCTACATTTTCATTATGTATTTCATCCTCATTTTCTAAAACATTAGCTACATTTGATATAGTAGATGTACCTTTCCCTGCACGAAGTTTTTGCATTCTCTTCAATTTCTTTATTCTCATCTCTTCCAATTGCTCTGGTGTCTTGTTCTTGACTTTCCTCTTGTCCTTAGCTTGACTTTTATCACCCATGATTACAAAAATTCAACTAGTGGGGTAGGGGAAAATATGAACTACTAAAAAATCATGCAAAAGAATGTACAGAAAATCTGCAGACCAAACAGAATGTAGGCAGAAATCCATGAAAGAGATGAAAGGGATGTTGGGGGGCCACAATATATAAATAAAGCATAATGTGTACGCGTTATAAATGCGTACACGTTATGCTTTTTACCTTTTCCAAGGCACATGCCTCAAGGCTTGGGATCCGGTTTGGATCCCCAAGCCTAAGGCATGGACCTGCACAAACACAACAAACAACATGTGTTTTGTAGAAAAATGTAAAAAATCCTAACTTCCTGCCATGATAAATCAACATAAAAAATGATCCATTTAAAAAAAATATACCACGACGTAGAGCAAAGTTTCTTCTTTCTAAAAATATAATTTTTCAAATTTTCTGACTAATATAAGGTTTCCATATTATTTACTTTCTAACTATGCCTTTTTATAGCTATTTTTTGAAGTTTAAACATGTCTATCTTTTCATCATGTATCTTTTTTTTGACTCATCAAAATTGAATAAAAAAGTTTATTTAGGCACAAACTAGGCCTAATTCTATACATATTCAAAAAAATATAATTTTTGATATTTTTTGAGGTAGTTAGGGGGGGCACGGTCGGAGCTTCGTTATTTTTCAAAATTTAAAATTTATGTACTAGAAAAATCATTAAAAAAATACTCGCTAAAAAAATCTAAAAAAATTCTAACACAAACTAGATGCTCCTAGCTATCTTTCTACCAAAGGGTTTTCAAAAATACTAAATGGTGCTCAAAAAATGGTGGGGGGCATGAAAGTCACTCTATTATGTTTTTTAACAAAAACAGGAGCACCTGTTGGTATTTTAGTTATTTGACCCACTTAAACTTATCCGTTTTCAATAAAATTTAGTAGATTTGAAACTAGACTCAAAATGCTACGATTCATATTTCTACAACATCTTCCAATTTTGAGTGTAACTATTTCAAAAAACTCGTACAAGTTGAAGTTTTTTATTTTTCAGAAAAATGCGTCCACTTAAGACCGTGAGTAAAGGGTTGTATTATGTGTACCATGTCACATTGGGTTGTGAGTACAAGCAGTGTACCCTGCATACACCATGCCAGCATTTTGTGTTGACCATGTGTTGGTTTTAGGTACCGAGAAAAGGAGAAAGTGAAGTATTACTGGTGATTTCATAATAACATCTTATTTGAAACAATGTAATTGTATAAGATATATCAAAAACACTATTATATATAGAAATTTAATTATTGAATTTTGTGATGAGCATCAAATTGTAGTTTTCCAATGAGATGAGTAGTGACTTATAAGGTAATAGGATGTATAAAATTGTAATCGAATGTCTCTTTGTAACGTGTATCTAATACTTAAATTGCCTAGGAATATTAGAATTTATTATTAGATGTGAGATCATATCCCTTAGTATTGATGTATAAGTGAAGAAAAAGTGTTATATGAACCTTAGTTGTTCTAAAATGAAGTCAATATGAATTCAATGTAATGACATAAATGTTATAAGAACATGAGTAAATGAGAGGACATTTTAGAATGCAACAGTCCGGATATTTTGAATACCTCTATCATGCCTACAATTCAGAGGATGGTATATTTTATGTGACTCTGAATGATGGGCAAATGTTCCCCACTTCACTATGAAGCAAATGACATACTCGTTTCCTGGCCTTGTATCAGAAAATTTACCCAATTGTTAAACCAGGCCAACAACTAGTGGAAGAGACAAGAAATTCTTGAATCAATGTACGGTTTCCAGTTGATGTAAGTTATTTCCTTTTAATCTTTTTTAAGCTGTTGTTAATTTGAGACACTTTTTGTTATAGATTAAAGGAAATTCACTGTTTCAGGCATTGCAAACCATGTCAATAAATCCAGCGTGGTGTAGATACCACATCAATGGCACACCACTTTCTTGCTACACTATTTCATTTTCAGCCGAATGGTTTTACAGGGTCACCAAACGGATATACAAAATTGGGCCATCATTGCTAGATTTGTGCCACTATATCAAAAACATAAATTCGATTGGTGCATATCATCCAAAAAAAAAGAACTGAAATAACAATTCAAAAACTCTCAGATACCTTTATTATTCACAACTATATCCTCGGACTTATACTATGAGGCATTTAATTTTAAAAAATAAAGAAAATTCTAATTGCTCTGAGTGAGGCTTGAAGAAATTCTCAATTCCATTGTGAAACAACAGTATAAATATTTAGTTTGTAATGTATTAAAAATTTCGTCATTACAAGGCACAGTTATTAAAACTTAAGTTTGATTTTAATGTTTTGCAGAGAAGAATCTTGGAAGCCATTCAAGAAAAAAAAAAGATTGTCGAGAGGAAGAGGCCAACAACACGCGGAGGTTTAGGGGACTACCAGTCGCAAGGAAGCTCACTCTTCCAACCCTCAAGCGTTTGAATTGTTAACGCCAGGAAGTAATACTTCCAATATGATTTACAAATTCAAGGTTTAGCATACTTTATTTTTCAATTAAATTTTAACCAAATGAATTGGACAACATTTAATATTGATGCATACAGGGAAGATGGAACCTTCTTCCCCAAACTCCACTACCCCATACAGTCGACATGCCTCATATCCTTCATGAACACAACCAATGAGTTCAACTCCTACAAGGGGCCACCCGTGGACATGAAAAAACAACCCTCGACAACAGGACAATTTTTCTAGTATGTTTATTCGTAGTTTTCACTTTATGACTTGTTTAATTATTTTTCATTTTTCCTTGTACTTCAGATATGTCAGTCATGTCAAAAACAAAGGCACCGACACCAACAACAATGTAAATTTTTAAAATGCCAACCAGATGAACAGTGAAAAAGAACACTTGGTAATTTAAACGATGCCTTGCTCCGGCCCTAGTGGGACACTAAACCTTGACACCCGTTTCGAATTCCAAACTCTACTCACGTGGTGGGCTTGCACCAGTGCAAGGGCATATCTGTTTTAACAAATAGAAATTTAGATGATATTATTGAGGCCTTGATGCATGCCCCAACTGGTTTTTAGATACCCGTGAGAGATGAAGGCAGAAAGGTATACTTCAAATTTCAATTTTAATATGCTTACAAATTTTGAATTACATTTTGATTTAAATTTATTTATTTAAATCTTGATTTATATTTTCAAAAACAGGATAGCCTACCCAAAGGCAGAGAAAACAAGAGCAGTTTGATCTTTGTGAAAGCCCCCTTCTTCTCCAGCAAGGACGTCTGCCTTAGATTCGATAGCCGAAGAAGTTCCACTTTCCTTTAGAGAAAATTATAGGTAATGATTGTCCTCCCATGTCAGTTGAGTTTATTATTAATATCCAACAGCTGATAGAATGGAGAAGAAGGGCTCTAAAGTCTTATCAATGAGATTCATTACTCGTTTATGGAAAATTATTGGCAACGGGATGCTAAGTTTCTAGCTTTGCAGTACAAATAAGGAATCAACTGCGAAGATGGATTCCGTAATTACCCAAGTAAAATGTGGCGACTGTCACGTTGAACAAACAACTATAAGACAACATTTAGTAAGGCACTAAAAAAATTGCGAAATATTAGTGCAGGCCCAGGCATATTTTTTTAAAAAATGGTCAAGGACAAGGAATTTGGTATCAATCGCAATGCCGAAGAGATTAGAGCGTTTGTAAGTCCTATTCAATTCAAACAATCATTTTGTTAATGTGAAATTTTGAATTACCATTAAATATTTTGAAAATTGACATACTCTTTTTTGTGGCGTTGAAATTGAACATTTGAAGGATCAGGCAAGGTTTTGCAAGTTCACTTGGAAAACAGCAAAGAACCGCTGATCCGCAGCAAAAAAAAATTTGGAAGCAAAATATTGTTTTGTTAACAAACAAACATACACTAAAAGGGGCATAATTGAAAGAGCAGGTCTCGACGCGTGAATATTGTTTCAAAGCCAAAAGCAGCTTGCTGATCCAAATTATGGATGTCGCATGGGAGATTGAACAATCAAAGAACGAAAGAATTTTAAAAAAATTCTGGCAGGGCTTCTGAAGATCTTGTAAGTGCAGGGGTTATTTCTGGGTTGGGGAAAGAGGTACAACCACAATGGAAGAGAAGCCGTAAAGAAGCCGTTGGGAAGAGAGGCAAAAAATAGAATTTCTTAAAGAAAAAGAAGGGTTTTTGAAATTAGAAACTTTTATTATTGAGGGAACTTTAAATATTGGATTTGAAAAACTTCACTATGATATGTACTATGGTATTTGAATTAAGTAGGTTCTTGTTTACTTGCATTGTCAGGTATTGTTGTGGACGGAGGAGGATGAATGCTGACCAATTGATAATCAATGATAGAGATAAGGAAATACGATGATAAATTTATGTGTATAATGTCAATTTAGTCCTTACAATCTTGTGGACTTTGATTATCTGAAAAAATTGCATTTGGGGAAAAAATAGCCACTAAGATTTGAATTGAAAAAGAGTCTTTCTATTTAGGTTTCTCTTAATAGACTTATGGTGTGGAGACAGGTAGAAACTTTACTTGATGATTGAGGGACACTTTAAATTGAATTTGAAACTTCTACTATGAGTATGTACTATGTATTTTGATCTCATTATAGGTTGATTAGATGGGATTATCATGAATTATAGGTATGTTTAGTACTGTTTACTTCATTGTCATGTATGTAGTGGCGTAGATGATGATGATGAAATTGCTAACATGATAGATGATGATGGAAAGCTGATGATAAAATTAATGTGTATAAGGTCAATGAGTGCATAAATATCTTGTGGGACTTAATTATTTTGAAAATTGTCTTTGGGGAAAAATAGAAACTAAGATTTGAAACAGCTCTTTACCATTTAGGATTTTTTTTTTTGTTTTTTCTTCTTAAAGATTATGGTGTCGGAAAATTCTATTTTAAGAGATCACCTAATATAGTGGCTAATTATCCATGACAAGTGCTTGTTTGACACCAAATAGTCAAGACCATTGTCAGAAATAACGTTTTGTTGGAAAAACAATCATGAGTAGAGGCTAGATTAGCAATTATGAACAGTTAAATTCCAGGCCATAAACTTAGAGCTGGGAACTAATCAAGACATGGTTTTAAAAGATATGGTTTTTTTATCATGGAACCACGTTTGGGTAGAGTAGATTATGGAGGATATGGAGGCTAGATTAACTAAAGTTGGAATTAAACCCATGTGATTAAGATCGTCAGCTCGATATAGAACTTTGAAGTTAATGGACAAATCAAGGGTTTTCATGAGATTCGTCTATATAGATATTTTTTTTATATTTGCGTGTATAAGAAAATATTGAATTTTGCAAACATGATCATAGTAAAATATGTTGTATAGGATTCACATATTGAGATTTCTCTTTGGGACTGATCTTGGAGTGTGAAAATTCCTGCTACCAGCTGTTTTGTTTCCTTTGCTGAAGATACAATGTCAAGTGTAGGTTTGAAGACAATTTCTCTTGAAGATCCACCATTTCTATGCATTGAATTCATTAACCCTGATTTTTGAAGGTACACTCATAAAAATCAGAGTGTCTAAAATATTGAATGAAAAAAAATTACAGATCAAACATAACGTCTCTGGTTGAAGGTTGGATTTTTTTTTATCTTTAAAAGAGGTAACATTGTGTAAATGTCCAACAGTGCAAAGGTTGGTCATTTTAAAAGGAAACATTGTGAAAATTTGTCAAAGTGCCTAATGTACCTCATCTCAAAATCAGTGCTTAGACATTCAATCACTGTGTGTTTCTGGCTGGGGATAAATTTGAGTCTTCATCTCAATTGGCTGCATTGCAAAACGTGAAGGGACTTTCTCTAGTGAAAAAGAGGGCGACGCGGTCACTTGCATCTATGACGGCGTCCCTGGAACTATTGCCTATGTCACTGGCATCCATTCTATTGACATGTGTCACTGGCGTCTATGATGCGCGTCACTTGGTGATCTTTGAAGCGCCATCACTGAAACCATTGCGCGTTTAGCCATAAATACCCTCAACCGGTCATTTCTCATTTTTATCGTCAGGCTCTTGAATTTTCGAGGTCTCAATGATCCAAACTGCATAGTTCAGTACAAATCAAGAGAATCCAATTCAATGCGATGTCCCTTATGCCGTCACATCCATCTGTTTAAATATTGCCCCATTCGAAACAGATTAAGATTATTTTGAATTACCTTTCTGTCATCCTACAATAAGAGGACTACATTTTTTAGTTATCTGAACATGCCAAAGTTTTCAATTCAGTATTGAAGCAACTGACATAATCGTTTTACGGGCTTCGTTCAAAAAATTGAACAATGTTACAACCAAGGCAAACACTCGTGGGGAAGAAAAGAATTTCTCGAATCAAGTTTGGTTTCATGTTGATGTGTAAGTATAACTCGTTTTATTCATATTTTTTATATTCGTTTCACATTTTTAGCCCATGTCAAGATATCCAGGCGTGGTGTCTGATATGTAGCATTCTGAGTACATGTAATTTTTGCAATGAGTGTCTAAAGATGAGCTTTGTCAACTTTGTTTTACCTGATGATTGCCGTGGAAAATTTTAAATAAAACAAAAAAGTCGTAGAAAACTGAATGGAACCAAGAGGGGAAATTATTGATGTTCCCAAACCTGATAACCAATCAAGCAGGGGGAAATTTCTGATCAATGTTATCTTTAATATAACAGAGGGTTACTTCAGCCAAGGATCTTGCAGTCGAGTAAGTGTTTGTGCCTTGATCAGTGAAATGTGAATACTAGAATTTGGTAGTATTGTTACATTTTTCTACAGGTCACTTCCAATTTATTTTTGTATTTTAGTTATCTTTCTCTAGCAGGTGGCAATGAAGTATCATTTTGGGAAGCTACCACTCAGCACCAACCCATGGAGAATAAGAGATTAGTAAAATAGAAAAAAATCCTGGTCTACGGAAGATATATGACAGCATTAAATCTTTAAGATCTAGCCATCTTATATATGAAAAGACCCAGGTACTGATCTTGTATAGCGCTGTTTAGTTCTGTCAATGTTCCCCCTGTATATTTGGTGTGTTTCGTGACTTTTTAATTATATTTGTTTTCTAAGCCAACTGGATGTTATGTATCTCCATGTATAATGTGGCACAATGTGATGTAGGCAACTAACTCCACAAATGGAAATGTGGTTATCTTTCTACACAATTCTGAGTATGAAGCTTGGAGAAGAATCATTGAGGGGATCGATAACCTCTAGACCATATCGTGAACATAAGTAATCTAGTAGTGTTGTTCTCTTTATATGTTTTCAAGTTCTGGTTTGGTTCACTTGCTGATTCGGTATCACTTGTTGCTTGGCCTACAGGGTTCCCCGGTTTTGGGCACAAGTTACTTCTAAAGAAGGGGCAGGAGTCTTTCATAGATCTGGACAGCACAACAAATATTTGGTGGGTTCAGAAAAAGAAATTGGAGAATGCTTCCTCAATCAATCAGCTTATAGAATGGCGACGAAAAGTGCTAAGGTTCTTAATCAATGAGATTTTAGTCGTTACGAGAAATTAGTTGCAACGGGAATTTAACCTGCCCTTGGATCCCAATTTGCTGTCGCATGTAGATTTCTAGTGTTTGGAAAGATGTGCACCCCCCTGAAAGCCATTGGGGAGTACTAGTGTCAGAGGAGAGAATGGAGATAAAGAAAAGAGGGTTTTTTAAAACTACGAAATTTTATTATTGTGGAGACATTAGATAATGAATTTGAAAACTTCTGGCTATGTCTATTGTTATTACTATGGTATTTGAATTTAATTATGGATTTCCATCCAAGATTTAATTTTAATGCATTAGATGTTGATTATCATGAATTATATTATGTTTCTTGTTCCACTATAAAAATAAAATTAAATATGAGGTTTCTGAGAAATCAAGAAAGAACTCATCAACTGGTAAGAAATTAAACATAATTGCAAATAGCTAGGGTTTAGCTTCCTCTTGCTATTGCAACATCAAGGGTAACAGACGGTGTAGGATGGAGGGGTGAGTTGCCTGACTTGTCCAGTCCTGAGAAGTGCCAGCAACATCTTAAATATAAGACCAACAGCTTGTAAATAATGTAAATATAAAGATTAGACCTTACGTCTTTAATGATACAAGAGCGGAAAAAATCGTAAAGTACAACAATAAATTTATGGAAGAAGATACCTATTTAAATTGACTCATCACGTATGTGCTATATCTTGTCTTAAAAAATTCAACACAAAAAATTGATTAGTAGATAGATGGTAGTTGCCTGACATTGTCAGTCCCGAGAAGTAACAGCTCCTCGGACTGATGTCAACCCCACCTTTTTCAAAAATAGAAAGATTGTATTTAACTAATGTAAATCATACCCGGTACATTCTTTATTATACCATAGCTGAAAAACATGGAGTATTAACAACAAAGACTAAGGGGAAAAAGATACCACCTGCTTAAAGTTGAATCACTCACTACTCCACTGGTAATGCTCAGATCTTTGTTAAAAAAATCCAACACAGAACTGGATGAGTAGATAGATGGGTTTTGCCTAATTTTAGTATCTATACCTGTAACATCTTTACTGATAAGATGAAAGATAGATAAAGAGAACCTACTTAAATTGAAACAATCCATTATCATAGCTTCATCAAAGT